>JANSTT010021594.1:79140-103457 GCA_026745375.1 Platyura marginata | reverse complement strand
CTTCTGTTCTTCTGTTCTTCTGTTCTTCTGTTCTTCTGTTCTTCTGTTCTTCTGTTCTTCTGTTCTTCTGTTCTTCTCTTCTCTCACGTTATCTGAGATCAACCAACATGCAATGGCTACTCAGAGAATTTTCAAGATCTATAATAGGACTTCCAACTTCTAATTGTTCCCAAATTTTATTACAACCATCCCAACCATTTTATTTAAAAAACTTTCTAAATATCTAAGAAGAACATTTCAGAAAAAATACTTTTCTTCCGGCATAGATTACCACAAAAAATTGTTAAGCTTTCTATCAAAGGTATAACCTCTGTTTAAAAAAAATTTAATAAATTTACAAAAACAACAAATAAACAAAAAAAATCCATGGACAATAAGAAAATGTTGGAAACGATCAACGCGGGTCGAACTATACACAGGTCGACATCGAGATTTGCCTTGCGGGCTTCACAGCAGGTCTATTCAACATTTTGTACGCCCTCGCACAAAATTTCATTTCTGTGTTCTCTTTTCGAGATCTCTGTTTAATAATAATGTACATATAAAGGTAAGTATAACTCTTAGCTTTAGCTTTAGAGACTACATTATCTAGAGTATGTGTGCGTTCGGTCGTATCGCCGCATACATTAAATTACCTTTACATTTTTATATATGGATTGCATTATTTTGTAGATTAGAAACATCAGATACGTTAGATTGTGACAGTTTGGAAATTAATTTATACATAATCGTATCAAGTTACTGGTTGAATTTATGTTTGTTTTTATTGAAATTAAATTATATTATATATATATACACATATACATACATAAACTCTCTTAGATGTTTCAAGTGAAAAGAAAAGGGAGAAGATATATGCGGTAAAATTTACGGCATCGTAAAAGTTCACAAATACAGAAAAAAAGAAAGAAAAAAAAATTAAATAAATTCAAATAAAATAAAAGTCATTAAACACTCTTTACTGAAAATTTATTGATGGACATACGATTTATATAAAATATTAAATTTCTCATTATAAAATCATTACCATATACCTTTGCCATGGTATTAAATATTCTTACGTCACGACATCTTCTCGAGTTCAGAGTAACGTGCAATACTTTGCATATTATAAATACCGGTTCGAGCTATCATAAATTTTGAGTTTATTTATATTTGAAAGACATAATTATGTATAGAGAAAGAGAGAAAGAGTGAGAGAGCGAAAAAAAGCTAACTAGGTATAAATATTTTATATAAAATTCATTGGCAATATTTGACTTGGATAAGATATTGGCACAGTTTTGTTAAATTATTTCCTGTAACGTTAGTTAATAATATTTTATGTACCTACCTACCTACCTACCATCAGTTATGTCGTATTTTTAGTGAAATAAATCTTTCAAACGAAACTGGAAATTATTTTTGGTAGAAAATTTTTCGAAAAGTTGAATAATTTTTATTCTATATTATTTCAAAAAACATTAATTCTTAACAAATTACTCGGAAGAAGTGTTGCTATTAGATAATTTAAATTTTTCCCGGAAAAATTCTTAACAAAATGTCAAAAAAATCAAAAAAGATCAATAATTTCGTAAGATTTTGGAAATTTTTGAAAAAAATAAGAAAAAACATAAATGCCCGGATCAAATTTCAAAATGTCCATAAAGTTTTTTTGAAAAATATTTACAAAATCTTGATTTATTATTTAATTAAGTTCTTTGTCCCATTTTTTAAATGGAGTGGGACATCTTGTGAAAAGAAATTCTACAGAACGGCCGAAAGTTTAAAAATTAGTAGTCAGAAATTTTTGAATTCAAAAGTTTTTTTTTTCTTTTTTAAATTGTATCACGGTTTGAATTTTTTAATTTTCGTTTTACTTTTCTAGTAGTCAGAAATTTTTGAATTTTTTAAAAAAGGATTTTTCTTAAGTAAATAGATAAACTAACTTATCTATTTGCTTAAGAAAAATCCTTTTTTTTAATTTTAATTATTTTTTCAAGGAAAATTGTCCATTTACTCCCCACATGTTGGCGATCAATATTTTTTTTTTCAATTTTCTTTGGCCACCCGATCACTTAGCTAGAAAACTCTAAAGAATTTTGCTTCATGACAGAAACTCAAATAATAAGAAATCAATAGAAAAAAATTCGATAGATAAAATCTCAATTTCTGACGTATACAGTAAGCTTTAAAAAAATTTGCTTATGGAGGATTTTGATAGCCTTGCACAAAACTTAAGTTTTTTAACGACAAAATCGCCACATCTACGGTTCAATCTAATTGGCAAATCTTACCAATCACTAAACCATATATCTTAGCGAAAATATTTTCTTCAACCATTAAATCTGTCTGCAAATAGTTTGTATACCTAAATACAATGTACAAGCCAACAAAAACATGCAAAATAACATGATCAGATAAATCACCAATGTTCCAGAAAATATCGATAAATTTTCCCGGGTTAATATTCGATTCGATTTATTAAGATGGATCGATTATTGCGTCAGTGTCTGGTGTGGATGGATATTAGAGGATGTTTTCTACTCGTTGAACATAAATACATTTACGTACATATAGTTATGTATATATATTTCAGCTTCTCCAGAAACGGGTTTTGTTAACAAAATATATTTTTTTCGATTTGACAGTATCAGCAAATCAAATCAGCATTTTGTTAGCATAAATAATACATTACAATATTGAAGAAATAATTTCTGAGTGTGAATTTAAATTGAATGGCACAGCGATTTCATTTCAACCATTATTGTTTTTTTTTTTTTTTTTTTCTTTTCTTTTTTCATTAATTTTAAGACTGCGTTATTTCCACAAATAATTCATTGTAGGCATATAGAAAAACAAAAAAACAAAAAAAATCGTAAAACCACAGGTAACTAAACACTTAATGAGCAGCTTTTAATTAGCATAATTCAGTATAATAGTTAATAGCATGGAGTCTAGTTAGAAGTTAGGTTTAATTAAGGAATCTTTCATCATTTTGTATTTATATAAACAACAGAGAACCATTCGACCACAAAAATAATAAAAGAAATAACACATTTGAGAATTAGTTGGTTTTTTATTTTTTTCTTTTGCAAAATATTAGAATTTTTAAATTGTCTCATTGAAATTCTTAAAATTATAGAATTGTTGTAGGTCATGCATGAGAATTCATAAATGTGATTTTGAGTTTTTTCTGGTAGAATGAGTGGACTATGTAAAAACAAAATTAATTTATATACAAAAATCTTTATGTCTATTTTACCATTTTGAAAAGACTATGCAACGAAAAATGTACGGAAAATTGTCACAAATTTCTGGAACTAATTTTTGTTTTTTAATTTTTTTCAAAAAATACTATCAAACTTAAATTGCAAGTTTTATGGGTGTCCGGGCTGCTTTGAAATTGTTATATAGATAATTTAAGGACTCTTCTTTCATTCTTAGCCGGCGTCAATGGTCAAAATGAGTTTTAATTTTTAATCTAATATAAGAAAACTCACTGAAAATTTTTGGAAAAGTTTAAAAATTTGATAAATAATATTAAATATGTACTAATTAATTTTCACCATTTTCCCTTATATATTTCTCAGATTTAAATATCTATAAGAAAATAAATATTAGGCCGACCAGCGATCGTTAGGGTAAGACATTTCGATCAAAAATATGTTTAAAAAACATCATCTCATTTAAATTTTTTTTTAAAAATCAAGGAATTAGTTACAATTTTATCTCGACACTATCCGCAGCTTTAAGCTGAGGCTTTTACGAATCCAACGATATAATAGATGTTTGAGTTTATTACGTCTTTTGTATTTATTTTAAATGATTAAAAATGAAATTTAATTTTTTGAATCTGAATTTAAGCCGTTTTTGGGGTTCCATAGTAAACTTGTTGAAAATTCAATACAAATTACTTGAAATGTTCACGAATGAACAGAAAACATTAAGATTATCAATGTTAAAGTGAAATTAAGAAAAAAATTATTATGGTGAATATTAAGGGGCATTACAAACTCCATAAAAACTAAATTTGGGTAGCGTTCTGTAGTATACAGTAATACAGTCCTTTTTAAACATTTTGCAACACTAATTAAGAGGTAATGTTTCTTGAAGATAATATTTTCCAATTTTTCAAATGAAGAAAGTTTTTGAATTACTCTAATTTAGTTACATCTTCAAAAGTCGTTTAGAATTAATTAATTCTCATCATCAACCTTGCTACAACTTTCCTATACCTAAATTTGAATACCAATTATCGTTTAAATTCTAAGTAAAGATTTAATTTCTTATCTATCTATTATTATTTGTTATCAATAATTTGTAAAAAAAAAGGGAAAAATTCGATTTTTCCTCTAAAAGCAATTTACCGGCGCACGCTTTTCGGCATCTTAGAAGTTTTTTTTTTTCCTTTCATTTTACATTTTACAATCGACAACCAAAAATTTGTTTTTTATCTCTCTATTAGGCAAACATTAATAACTAATAATCAATATTTGTGTCGGGTTTTCTGTTTCTTTTATTTTCGCAAATAGGTGCAAATCTATGGTAAATATACCATCATGTGCTTAGTGCTTGTCGGTAAATCGTTGTGATTATTGTAAACATGCGATCGAAATGTTTTTTTTTTTTTGTTTTCTATTTATTTTCCATCAAAAATCTGTTCGGTTTTTATTTTTTTGTTGGCAAAAGAGGAGTTTGTTGATTTGTCGCTTTTTTTTTTTTTTTTGGTCTTGTTTGGCGGAAATAATTTATTTATCAAAATCTGTTATCGGATATTGTTTTTCGGTAGAGATCTAAGGAGCTACATATAACGGTGAGATATTTTCGATTTTATTTGGCAGTGTTTTATCAAAAAATTCATCTAAAATTGTTTAGTTTGCCTGAAAAATACCAAATTTACTGTAAAGATGTACAAATTCATGTTGCCCAGAATTGAAACGTCCAATGAATTTTCACATAACACGAAAATTCATTGATGAACTAATGGTTATAAATTTAAAATCCACTCTTCTTTCCATGTATCCACATCCCACTATTTTTTAATTTTCATCAACGTGTGTGATCATACAAGTTTACACTCAATATATCCGCCAAAAAGGCGATAAGAACAATGTCTATACATTTCATTTCAATTCACCTCCATCTCCGGATCCCTCAACGAACTCTTATGGGCTCATATACATACAATATCGCCTGGTCACTATGTATATATATGTATAATAGATATCGTATAGAGGTATACACAATACCTGTTTTATATCCAACATGGATTTCTTATCGGAATGCTCGTGCTTATGTCTTGTTCAATGCAACATTATAATGCTGATTTTATTTATTTATATTTATCGAACATGTATTTTTTTTATATATGTATATATATATACATATATAGAATGTGGTGTACACTTAAGTGTAAACCATAGGTACACAATATATAAGTTTAAAAAAAAATAAAATTGCGCTTATCCAAACCAGAACCACACCTTTGGTAATTTTATTTAAGTTTAATATTGAATTAGTTAGGTAATTTTGCTTGTAAGCATTTTACTTGTATACATATCAACATGGAACACTTTATAGACATCAGGAAGTTATGAATAGTTGGTTGGGTGAAATCGGGATTACCAGTCATCGTATACATATTGTATGTATAAGACATTTAAACGTTAACGAAACCTGTTAAGTTTTGCGATATTTTATTCTGGTTTGGTATTTTCATTAATATCTATTACTTCGGGCCATATTGTAATACAAGGAAAAAATATTGTAGATACTTGAAAATATGTATATAAAGGACCTTACGTTTCTTATTAAAATATTTGTTTAACTTAAAAAAAAAACAATTAGGGTTGTTTTAGTTCCCTTTTACTTAGATTATAGTTAGAAAACTAAAAATCCCCGTTCT
Source organism: Platyura marginata (assembly GCA_026745375.1). Lineage (NCBI taxonomy): Eukaryota > Metazoa > Arthropoda > Insecta > Diptera > Keroplatidae > Platyura > Platyura marginata. The sequence continues at coordinate 97,570 of JANSTT010021594.1, read as the reverse complement.
TATCTCACCCAATGTTAAAAGAATTGCCATAATGTTCAGACTTTTCAGTGTTGCCAGATTCTAATAAATATATTTGAAAGTAAATACTCATGAGAGTAAAGTACTCAATTAGTTTTTTCAGTAGGTAGGTACTTTGCCCATCTTTAATTCAACTAATAAATATTAAATAAGAACCATAAAAAATAATTAGTTTTTTTTTGTTTTTGGAGTTATTTTTAAATAAAAATTCCTACATACTTGTATGGAATGGGTAGTGGGCTGATTCGCAATTCGCGGTACTTTTACCTAATTTAAAATTTCTCAGCGCTTCCTACTTATAATATTTTATTACTAGCATGACATTTTTTTTTCTTTTATCCATCTCAATGAGTAATTTTGTTACTTAAATAACGAGGGAGTAACATTTTTGGTAGTAATTATTATTAACTACCCTAGTGTCTCCTATACCAAATTCTCGTATTTTGTTTCTGATATTTTTTAATAATGTTTTTTTCACATTTATTTTTAACAAATCCTTTCAGAAAAGGTATTTGTATTTATTTTGTAGAGTTCTAGCAAAAACTAGACTCTTTTGAATATTTTTAAGAAAAGTGGAAACTATTTTTTTTTGTCTCTCCTCTCTCTTTAGCTATGTCTAAGATATACATAAATTATTAGGTTCCAAAAATGATAAAGAAAACAAAAATTCATTTCAATTAAACGAATTAGTGGAAAAAAAATTTCAATCCCAAAATTGAATTTTCTCTAATCACCCAGCCAGTCCAAATAAATGTAACGAATCCAAACAATACACAAAAAAAAGTTAAGTTAATTTCATTTCAGTAAGATTAAGTGGCGATTAATACATAACACTTAATTTACCTATAAGTTATAGACCAAAAAAAAAATTTAAAAAAAAATAAATAAAAAAACGGGCCACAAATTGAATTCTTCGAAATTACTATCAAAACATGTTATCTCATTAGGTTCTAATTCTTTTCGAATATAATTTTCTGTCAAACATCTATACAAATTGACATGTCACTCTATTTACTGAGCGTAATCCTAAACCTCTACCAGATAGCATCTGTCTACATATAAGATTAACGACTGGTGTCTGTAAATTAGAGCAAAACTTTTTTTTTCTCTCTCTCTTTTTTATTTGTGCGTAGGTTTGGATCATAAGAAAATGTAATTTTCCTTATTTTTTTTTTTGAATATTTTTTTTACAGTTATAAAAATTAATAAAATGAAAAATTAAATGAAATTTATAATTTAAATAAAATAAAAAATAATTGTTAATGCATAATTTGTATTATTGATTGGTCACCTGCTATATATACTTATATATAATACACAACGTAAATTTAATCATGTCGTTAAAATATTGCTGCAATAAATTAAATACGAAAAAAAAAAAAAAAATTCTGTTCCAATGACCGACATGATTAAACCTTCTGTGAATAGAATTTTATCGAAATGCATATCTTTAGACTGTTAAAAAGTTATTCGAGATAAACATCACACTTTTTTTCACTTTTTTTTTTTTGTTGGGACTATGGTGGATAATCTTGTATTACAAAATAAGCAGTAAAAATACACTTAAGTCAATGAGGATTTAGCCGGTTTTTTTTTGTAGGGAAAAGGATTTAGCTTATTCGCTTAAAATATTTTTTGCTACTTCATTTTACAATAATTTGTCATTTTTTTCGAAATAGTTAGAATATAATTTTCAAGATATTTTTTTTGTTATATTTTCATTTAAAATAATTTTTTTAAAAAAACCAAACATATTTCCTTTGCTTTTTGGAGGATGCAAATTTTTTAAATTTTTTTTTCCAAATCATCGTTTTCCGGTTACGGTTCTGCATCCGCTTCCGGTTCCGGCCCCGCTTCCAAATACCTATATAGAATCAAATATATATTTGAATTACAAAATAATTTTAACTCCTAGTTTCAGTACTAGATTAGATGGTTTATTTCCTATAGTTCCTATTTAATTACAGAGCTTTAGATTTAATTTATATTTAGTTCAATTTGAGTCTTATAACAAATTTTTTTCAGTGATACCATGTTTTAGAAAATTGATTGAAAATTGTATAGTTTTTGAATTAATAAATTATCCGAAAACATATGTGAAATTTTTCTGATCGCTTCGCTCGGAATATGATTTTCCTCATATCGCTGTAGAATTCATTTTCAATCTTTACGTTTATTTTGGCTACGTATACAAAAATTTCCAAAGAGCTGACTGGATCAAGTGGAATGTATGATGTTTCAAGTCCGTTCGTTTGGATAATAAACAAAAAGTCCAGATACTTTCTCCAAGACAATGTTGAATTTGTTTATCTCTACTCTTTTGATTTTACCCCGTTTTTCATTGGTATGGAATTTAAATTCTTTCCTTTTTTTCATCTCTGTGTAAGGTCATTGAGTTTTATTGTTTTCTGTTATTAGGGCAGTGCTTAATGAAGGCATCGGAGTTGATTCGATTCTACCTCAAAACCAATTCAAATGAAAGATCAGAACTTCTAGATATTTTATGATTTTTGATTATTTTCATTGTCCCCTTCCGGAAGGCAGCCAGGTGATTCTATGTTAGACATTCCTTCTCAGTAAGTTTTACAATATGAAATTAGCACAATGATGAAAATTAGCACATCATAACTATATAAAATTTATGTGTGAAGGGGTTGGGGATAATCCCCCAAGGTTATTGTAAAACACTCTTTTTTGCGAAATTTTTCATCAATAGCATTAAAATGAGTATTTTACTTCAAATTTCCATGTGATGAGGGGTTCAACTTTACCTTTTAGTGATACCCGAAACACAATAATCGTATTTATCCCGAATTTCTTTTATTTTGTAGCAGAAAACACAAAAAAAAAATTATATAGGAGGGTTGGGTTCTAAAAGAATGGGAAAATTTTGTCCATTTTTAAAGTTCTCGAGACACTAAAACTTATCTGGAAGTGACGTAGAAGTCCTTCGAAATTATTCTTATATCAGGTATATGAATATTAGTTCCGCTTTCTCATCTCATTAACCTAATTGTTTATACCTGAATATCATCAAAAAATCAAATAATGCACTTCCATTGTTTAAACAATCAACGAATCACGCCAATCCATTTAATAATATACTAAAAATGGGTGAGAAAAACGGTTGAAAATGCTCATTCACCCAAAAATAAAACGCAGTAATTTCTTTAATATCAATCAATGTTTAGTGAACAAAACTTGGACACACGCTTCCTTTCGCATAACATACCTACATATATGAGAGAGCCAACCGATAATTTCTGTATTATATAGCGTGATGATCGTAATTCAACATCAATTCTTTAAAAAAAAAAAGAAGAAAAGAAAAAAAAAAGATCATTTATAAAAACAACGATCGGTATCGTCTTTATTTTGGTGATCCTCAAGTGAATTGGATAAGGGGTAACAAAAGAAATGCCGAAAGCAAAATAATAGACATGCTTTTGGCATTCCCAGTCAAATTCCATTTGGAGTCGCGTGTTCAACCCGTGATATTGTTCCAATATTGATTTCTATAATCGAATCGAACCAAAGAAAAAAAAAAAACTTTTTTGTTTGAGAAGAAATTTACCTTTTTATATACTCATAATGATCATTCCTTTCAACAGACTGTCTATTGGTTGTACTTTGTCGAAAAACAGATGTTGATCTATCTGTATTAATGAAGGAACAATAGAAGTTATTGAATTCGGAGATCTACGATCATGATTATTATTCTGAATTTGACTTTATACATAATAATCGGATACCTGATTTGTAGTCATTAATGTCTATTAGACTGTGTAGAGATTTTTCTTTTATTCGAACATTAATGAATTACAATATATTGATAGTTACAAATAATATGATCAACGAACAATGATGATATTCGCAGAGCGTTGAATAATAATTTATGATTATTATCAAATTTTGTTTTGACATTAGCCAATGGCGCATATTATACGAGTTATGGAGAATTGTAAGAATTCTTGAATGATTGTGTTTCGCGTTTAGTGATTTTTGTACATTTATTGGCAATTGAAAAGACCAAAAACTTAACCATCAAGAAAGAAATAATTGGCTATGCCGATTATAATATGCTTCTTTATTATCAAAGATTTTGTTACATAAAATTGGTTGCAGCACCATAACGGTAGGCCGTGGAACTTTTTTAATTAATAAAGAAATCTTCATTTTTTTATTCTCTATAATTTTTGTTATGTTTATTTTCCTCTAATCCGAATAAATTTTGCGTGAATGATTAAAAACTCTTGAAATTATATAACATTGATTGGAGCGCCATAACGGTAGGTCGTAAAACTTTTTAGTCTACGATAATTATTAAGAGGCGTTAAAAAATTCCGTGGAAGCCTTAGACAAAATATGCCAAACCAGTTAAATTGAAGCTAAATATGTTGGTAAAAAATGTATGACACAATAATAGCAGTTGATAGCGCGAAGAGCAGTCATGTTGGATGGAACTTACACGATAGCTAGTAATTTCTAACTCCGAATTTTCTCGAATAATAAAAATAATTAGTATGGAATTCAACAAAGAGAAAAAAATGGAACTGGATCGATTATACACTGAGAAAGAGAGAAGGATGACATTGCTAGACAAGATCTAGAATGGAACATGTAGAAAACTAACTAGATAATGTCGCACCGTACTAACCAATTAAAGAATGATGAAAAGCACTATTAAGAAAAGAGATCGTAATCCGTTTCAATGATTAAAAACTAAAAACCGGCAAAAAAACAATTAAACATCAACCACCAAAATGCAAAAAATAATCCACAAAGTACCTACACACCCAAAACGAAAAATATCTGACTTAAGGATAATTCAAATGCCAAACAAAATAATTACATAAATCCACGTAGCTCATGTGCAAACAGTCTAATTAATTAAGGGTTTTCGCACGCTGCTTAATGCTAATGCGTTGCGGCCAAAAAAAAACTCACCAGAACTCAATAAATTGATATGTTGGCTATTATATGCTCTTGGATGGCCGGAGGGATGGGCGTTACTGGCATTTTTTTTTTTTTTAAATGACTGCAAATTAGAGCAAAGTGTTTTTCGTATGCATAAAATATTATCCTCGGCCTTTGGTTTATATTATGCATTGCGTTCGCGGTAGCCGTATACGTTTTATGCACTTTTAGTTTATAGGCTTTTTGTTGTTTTATGGCTTGTTTATGTTAAATAAATTGCAGGTAGGTTATATCCAGCTACAGCTAAAGGGAGTGTAGATTGAAATCAATAGAAATTACTACATTGTTAGTAGATTTAAATTTAAAAAAAACTCTAAACGGCATGTGGATAAATTGAATAAAATTTGATGTGTAATGCGAACCTACATATGTATGTATTTAAATATACTTACATAGGTATTAAGAATACGAAGAAGATTTTTTCGTTCCATAATTTTGAAAGCGGTTTTTAATGAAAATACTGCCCTCTGAAATCAAAGAATAAGGGAATAATAAAGGGATATGGGAATTTTGTCAATTTTCTATACGAAAACTAAAATTTGACTAAAAACCAATTCGCTATACAGCTCTTCAAAACTTGAACTTTTCCAAAAATTTATTGTAATACAGGAGCGGAGGATTTTTCTGATATAAATTACAAAATCTTCAATATGAACTTCAATCATGATAAGAAAAATTAGACCCATATTTTCCGTAACAATTTCGACAGACCATCGATAAATACGAGAAATAGTATCGTTCAATCTGTAATTTAACACTTCATCCAAAACTTCATTCCAAACTTCATATCAAATTAAAGTAAAAGACGTAAAAGTGATTATCAATGGACATTGATTACAGTCTCCCAAATAAACATTTTGATTAGTTTAGTTCACAAAACACTAGCACCTGTCACATCCGTAACAACATAATTCTCGAAAAGATTTTAATAATCATTAATCAACATATGGAATTCATAAATGACTTTTTAATAGATTTGCAAAAACAATCAATCCATTAGAATGGATTCAGTAAAAAAAAAATCATTTTCCCTACCAATTAAAAAATTTCACAATTCAACACCTTCCTTATGACTCTCCAATTCAAAATCAATATCCCAAAAAATGATTTAAACGAAATTAAATTAGTAACAGTTTCACCTTTTCATTAAGAAACGCTTCGATATTTTAATGGATGGTATTTTTTTATTTTGTTTTGTTGTTGTTGCAAAATTGCGAGCCTTCTTCTTTTGATAAAACTTTTTGTTTGTTGCGGGTATAACGCGTAACAAATTCACCGTTCAACTATGGCGATCATAAAATTTTTTATTTAATAGAAATCTGTCAGGGCGGTCAACAATTTCTGCTTAATATAAAAAAAAGATTTTTTATTTTCTTATGCATTTTATTCCTTTCTATATATATAAAATACTAAACTATATATACTTATATTATAGTTTGTAGAAGAACTTCTTGTTTTGTAAGTTATTTTATCGATTTCTATAGACGGAAAATAGTTTAACAAAAAAAATCCCCTAATAAATTCAATAAAAAAAAATATGTTTTTTTTTCTATTTATACTCATATTAAATAGTTACACTAGCACCACACTATAAATACCATTGTGTAATATTTAATTTTGTTCAATAAAAGTCACATAATAAAAGCTATGAATAAATTGGTTAACAATGGTTGTTGTCAGGCGTGAAAATTAATGCCTCTCTCAATGTCTATAAATTTATTACAAGAATGAAAAAAAAAAAAAAAAATACAATTCTTTGAATTCCAAAAAACCAACGCAAAAGCTTTGAGTTACATGAAAATCGAAATCTTATTGAAATCCAGAGCGGAACAATAGTTAAATTGTTATTAATAATAATAATAATAATAATGGCATAGAGTAACTATACACAAGAGAATAACTTAATTGGATGTCATAATCCAATAATAGCTGTTGAAGTTTCACGAAGTGTCCATAATTATTAATGTTATAATTGTAGCACGATACGATGATGATGATAATCAATTGGTAAAAGGGTTTGATTTGAGATTTGAGTATATATTTTATAGCCATTCTATTAAAATTGAAATGAATGGCGTGCGGTTAGAAACGAGTTATTTAAAATATGAATTATATTTAAATAAATAATATTACCTATGTGGATAGAGAGAGAGAGAGAGAGAGACAGGAAGACGATATTTTTTGAATAATACAGAATTTCATTTATTTTGTATATAAATGACGTTTAAGATTAGGCAATCCATTAGATAATTCATGTTAAAGAAAGTATTCTTCAAATATGGGGCACAGAAACAGATGCATCATCCAGTTATAAAAGTTATTTAATTTTCTTCTATGCCTAGGGATATTACTCAGAATTTCTGACTAAGAAATATAAAAAGTATTCCTCAAATTTATCTTCATGATTTTTCCATTTTGGTTTTATTTTAATCAGTCTTCGGAGATTGGCTTTCCTTTGTGCTATAAAAGTTATACAACATGAGTCTTTTACTATTACTATTGTCACATTGTTACACAATCGTAATTAGAACATGCTCCATATGGATGTTTTCATAAAAACATTTTTCAATAAACATTAAACACACCGCAAAACGTATGTCGTTTCTTTTTCACCATGAAATAGTAAAAATAGTAAAAACGTAAACACATAAAAACGATAAAACCGGTTATAAAGAATGTAGCGTAAAATCGTATGCGCATTCCAACGAAATGCGTACGATATAACGTAGAGAGAGGGAGAGAGAGAGAAAGAAGGAAATGGAAAGAATCCCTATCACACTCCACCTGATTTTTTGCATTCGTTATTTTTAATTCTATCTTATCAATGTTATAGTTATCTCTTTCTGTCTTGCCTATTTTGTCTCTAGGAGTTTAGCGATTTTTAATTGGATAATATTGGCCGCTATAGTATAAAAATTTTATGAATGAAAACTATCGAAGGGTGAGTGTAAATTTTCGAAAAGTCTCATTCTAATGATCGGCGGTTGCCGAAATATTTTGTTTCTGTAATTTTGAGACAATGTTCCAACTTTATATGGAAATTATTTCTAAATCATTAGTAAATACATGGTTTTGGAAAAAAGGATAAAAATATTTTAAAAATTAGTTTTTAATCTTCGGAACTAATGACTAAGAAAATTCAAAATAAAAACATTTTTGGCAACTGTTTTTTAATAATTATGGATGTCCGATAAGTTTGTACATTTGTATGTACTTTATGCTCTATCTATACATACAAATGCATACATATGTTACATACCCTAAAAAAAGAAAACAAAGCATCCACATTTTCCCCTACAAACCAAACCGAATTAATTAACCAACTCATTTTGACTGAATCTCCTTGCAATAAAAAAAAAAAAAAAAACACGGTCTGTCCACACCCTCTCCCTCTTTCATAATTTCTACAAATTACACACAAAACAAACCCAAAATCATTTCTATTATGGACAAACATAAAAGAAAAGAACAAAAAAATCCACAGAATAGTGGGCTTGACTATATTAATAGCCTGGATAATAGTGAAACATCAGGAAATGGAATAGTAAACTTTAACCCAAACTGATTTAGTACTTCTTAATCGAAAATTTATTGAGAGAACACAAAAAATTCAAGTAATTTCTTGACCTATCTCAAAAACGATTAGTTACTAGAGAGAAATAATCATTCATTTTATTTTTCTTATTTTTAAGCACTTATCCCTCTTATTGTTTAAATAAGATAATAAAAAAAAACAAAAAAACCGTTTTCAATCGATTCTTTTCAGTTGATTATTTAATTTGATACAAATTGCTTATGCGTCCATTGTTCTTCTATCATGTTGTTCAATGTTCATGCCAAAAAACATGTTGGCAAAAAATATTCTCACGATTTGTTTATGGCGGGTCGTGGTCTTTTTGCTAAATTGACAACTGGAGGAATTGAATGAGAAGTGTTTTTTTTTTTTTTTTAATTTTATTTTGTTAAAGAAACTAATTTTCTTTTCGAAGAACAAAATGAATTTCTTTTCCTTTTGTGGTTTTTTTTTTAATTTTATTTTTAGTTTTTGTATTTTAATTTAAAGAATCATTATATCCATAGCTGTAGCTGTAATTGGTATATCTGTGCCTTGTAAAACCGATCCCTATATATGGTATATGTAATGTTGGTATGTATAGGTATACGTGCATTTTAAATTTTTAACAAAAGTAAATGCTCATCACGATCGATGTAACTCTGCACAATAAGAATTTAAATCTTTTTAAACATCCCACCTATAAATGGTTGAATAAAACAATTTACCTTTTATCGATCACACCCTTTTCCCATTCAAGATCATTATATGCTGTATGTAATGTACAAAAACACCATCACTTCGTTCATTATTATTATTATTATTGTTCTATACGCGGTTACATTTTATTAAACAATACATAAATTCATTGTTCAGAATATTGCAGCGTTGGTCTCACTGCACATATCTATAACCGTTTTAAGATAATATTCTTATGCACAAGAACATTCATATAATACAGGAAATTTGTATTTGGTTGGTTTAGTTCTTTTTAGTGATCAATGGAAGGGCATTTGTTTAACACACAATTTAACTATACAATGCTTGGTAAAAATGCAAGACATTTTAGAGTAGGTGTACGAAATATAAGAAAATTAGCAATTCATATTGTACGTAAATAGTTAATGAGTTATTCTTATTAGAAATGTTGAATGTTTGGATGGTAAATCTGATGTAGAAATGTAGAAAATATGTCTACAAGAAGAAATGTTCATTAATAAATAGATGCGAGGGTTATTGTTATTAATTTACTATATTTAGAAGAATAGAGATCGAGCTATTAACCCTGCAGAAATGTATCGTAAAATATGTTATTAATTTAATTGGATTTTTGTTTTCTACGGAAACATTACAGAGACAACACAGAAATATATAAAAATAAATACATTGGAAATATGTATATGGAAAATGGCCCTTTTTATTATTGTTCCATCCTTTACAGATAGAAATTGATAAGATTTTTTTTTTTTGTAGGTATACACAAAGAGAATTCTGCAATAAATCTACATACAAGATCTGAACAAATATAGTAGATTTTTTTTTTCATCAGTAAATCCAGACCTAAGTATTTCAATACCAGCTGAACATTGTTCCAACATTTTATTATCAATTCGGTTCATCCTTAAGCAGTTGTCTACGTTTTCATGCGATTTCGTTCCATAAGCTTACCCCAAATTTTGCTACCACGTTCCAAAGTTATAGCCAAAAATACAAATTCATATCACCCCAGCCGAACAAATTTTCCCGATAAGATTTTTACTTTACCATAGATTTAGTACCCATTTTTAGTACTTTTTAGTAGCAAAGTATTATATTTAGTACCTTAAAGATTCCAAAGTTATAGCCAAAAATACAAATTCAGATCTGATTTAAATATAGCACAGATTTTGTACGCATTTTAAGGTTCTAATTTCATCCATCAAAATGACCTAAGTTTTTTTTTTCAAAAATAGTGCCATGATGATCATTTATTTTCTAAAGCCGTCACTGATTTTTTTGGATGTTAAATTAACGTAATCATCCTGTGTGATCGCTAACATTCTCAGGAGGTGCACAAAATTATTGGAAAGAACATGAAACTAAATACATCCAAATAATAATCTTTTCTGATATATTGTGACATTATACTGTTCTTGAAAGATTATTTATTGTCGCCACTTACCTACTAAGTGTATATATGGTGCTATAATAGAAATTACTAATTACTTCCTAGAAATTGCAAACAGTTTCTACCCAATCAATTAATAATAAATTATTCTACAGTCATATTTCCATAGGTATAATTTGCATGACAAACAATAAATCATGCATTAGTTGGTAGGAATGGTAGGCATATTATCTATACACTGTGACTAATCAACAAAATAAATTTAGATTTGCACACATTTTCCAATTAATAATAAATAACGACAATTTCCATTGAGCCGTTTATAAACTCTGCGCATATTTATATGAGTTAAGTGCCTCCGCATCTCATCTCGTATAAATATTTTTATCAAACTGTGTTAATGCAAGCGCATAATTTACCATTTCATATTTATTTACTTAACAAATAAATTTTGAAAAAAAAACCAAAAAAAAAAAAAAATAAAAAAAAATAAAAAAAATACAACAACAACGACGAGATTTTGAATAAAATTCCTTTGACTAAAAATTATTAAATAAATTTTCTCGACGTATACACACGAAACCGTATGGGGTCCCATTGAGGGCTCTAACTAAGTTAACCCCTCAGAGTGAATTGATTCAACTTGCAAATCAATCATAAACGCTAATGATCGATATAGTCGAAGATCGTTTCGAAATCAATGCGTCATTTATATGATATACGATCGATTTCGAAATTGATTTATTGAGTTAGTTATTAGTTAATAAACATTGTGTGCCGCATATACTTACTATATGGTCACATCGAATCGAATGCACTTCGATATTTAGCTTATGCAAGTTTTACATTAAAATATGATAAATATGGTTTTGGAATGGAACATAAATAAATTTTATGAGATTTTTCTGTCTGATTTGTATAAATAAATTTATTATAAAAAAAAAATATTTTTTTCAACAACATCTAAGTTGTCATATCTAGTTAATTTGAACGAATTAACACTGTCCAGGGCTACCAATATGTCACTTTGTCATCCCAGCGGGTTATCCCGAAATTTGTTAATGTTTTACCACTTACCTTCTTCGATGTTTTTTTTTTTATTTCTACTATATTAAGTAAATGAATGAAGGCAACTTTAGGAGATGGTGTTTTTGTTATTATTGTCTATTAATTTTTGACAGTCTAAAAATTTCTAACTTTTGACAATGCATTTTTTTTAACCTATAATTTATTAATTTTTAACCATTAAAGGCCAAAAATTTTTTAGCATCCAAACAATGATGCATTCTTTTAGGTACATAACCCTTAAAAGACAAAAAGTGTACAAAACTTAATAAATTCTTAAGCCCTTCTGACCAATTTTTCTTAACTCAAAGTCATTTTTATAAAAATTCAGACTATTTGAGAGAAAACTAGAATAAATAGCACATATTTAATAGTTTCATGCTTAACTACCTACTATACTTTAAATTTTAAAATATATGGGAGGGTATCGAAGATGGCTAAGGGAGATTGTATCCATTTTGAATACCAGAGTTTTCGCAATCCCAAAAAGCTTCAATCCAATTATCTCGAACGTATTTCGAACCGAGCGATACTTCGATTCGTCTCAATTTTACATGAAACGTGGAGGAAACATAACAAGATAACTAGAGATGGTATCTCGAAAAAAAAAAAAAAATATGAAACCAAAACTTTTCTCAACATTACAATAGGAAGTAAAATGAGATTGTGTTGAAATGGGTTTTCTGCGATAAATATTGTGCATGTTATAAATTCGGTATCAAAGAACCTTACTTTTTCGTATCATATTAACCGAAAATTAAATAAAGTCCAATAACACCAAAAAATTCATTATTTGTATTTACAAATATGTGGATTAATCATTTATTTGATGATCATTGCCAAATATATTTAGTGAACAATCATTTTTAAATTTTTTTTGTTTATACATCTGTTTTCAATCGCTATTATCGTTAAAAAATAAAATGTAAATAACAATAAAACAGATAGATGTAAATGTTCGCTGTTAACTTGTATGTAGTTAGGTTTATTTGAAAATAAGAGTAATTGACCTGACACTTTTTGTACCTATTTCAAATTTAAGTATTCTGATCAACGAATCAAGTCTGCTAGAAAATAGTGCAATTATTTGTATACCAGTAAAGTAACGTGGATTTTATTTTTTCATATGCAAAGTACCTCTAAAATTTTAACGTTAATTCGCATAAATTCCTTAATTGTGAAAATATTTTTATAAATATAATCTTATTCTAAGAAAAATTTTATTTTCAATCTTTTTTGCCTTAATTTTTTTTTATGTTTTCTAAGAAAATATCGAGAAAATCTTAAAAATAATTCTACATTCGTGTTTTTCTTAGAATTTAATATACATATTTCGTAGAAAACGTTTGAATTGCATATATTGACGATTTTCTCGATATTTTCTTAGAAAACTGAAAAAAATTCATAAGAAAGAAAAGATTAAAAATAAAATTTTACTTCAAATACAGTAGTCATTTTTAATATATTTAAAAAATTAATAGAGTTTTGTGGATTAAAAAGCAAGAATTTCATCAAAGGTACTTTGTATAAATAAAAAATAAAATCCACACTACATCCCTGGTTTGTACATTTTGAATGTTTAATTATGGTAAACAATAATTTCATTTTTTTAGTATAAATACTAGCTACACCGTCAGTAGACTTCAATACAGTGTAACATTTAAAACACTCGTATAACCAACAAAAGAAAAAAAAATGCAAATTTTCTATTGTTTACTCTTCGCTTTGGCATATGTGACTAGTGGCGAATTAGGAGGTAATCAAAAAATTGTCTATTGATTATTAATAATTATAATTATAAATATAATAATGAATCTCTTTAACAGGTTGCCTAGACTGCAGTCCATCTCCTCCACTTCAGCAACCATATAGTATTTCTTGATTTATTAAAAGAAAGATAAAAAAAAAATGGAGTGGAAATAAATAAATTGTTTTATCCATGCATAAGTACATAGGAAAAAATTGTCACTCTAATGATTTAAATAAAATATAAATCAATAAACCATTAAATTTGTTTCTTAAACCTGTAAAAAAGTATAGTCAGTTCAATTAATTAAAATAATACAAAATCGATTGTAGGTTGTGCTTCTTGGCCTATTGAAGAAATAATCATTTAAAAATTTTCTATCATTTTGGTCTTATTTCGAGTAAATGAATGTTAAGTGCATATAGTAAAGTGTAAACCCCCTCCCCCTAATTCCCTTATACTTTGTCTCATTGCAACGTAATTTCGGCAATTTGGTCCAGTCTAAAATTCATCATCGATACAATAAATTGATCTATGTGGCGAATAGTACAATAGATCTTCAAAGATCACGGTGCATTGGGACTGTATGGACCAACCTCTCCTAAAAAAGGTAATGCGAGAAATTGAAATGAAGAATTACGGAAAAGTTGCCTTATACTGATGAATCTAAAAAAACTTTGAAAATTTAGTTTTGATATTTTTATATCTTCTTTCGTCACAAAATCCCTTAAATGTATTCAATTTACAGTTTTTGGGGAAAATGTTGTTTCACTACGCTAGCTTAACTTTATTAGAAAAAATTATAGAACGTTAAAAACGACAATAAAAATTATGTAATAAATTTTGCACTAGGGTGTACCGTTACCAAGATATTTGGAATTTAATAGTTGCATCTCTTATATACTATATAAAAAATTGTAGTTTTTTTGTAATTTTGTTTGCTTTTCATTACAAAAGTTTTAGATTATTAAAAATGAAATTAAATTGTCATATTAATTATTTTTGTGAGACCTATTCGGTTGCTGAGTAAATGCCCCGGCATAAACAGGTTCGGTTTAGAGCATGCGGAAATATTATGATGTCATATTTTAAACATTTTATGGTATATACCTACTTACAATTATTATTGTTATTGTAAACCGTGTTATATGGACACTCTAAATATGTTATATGAGGGATGTGGAAGCGGTGCTTATACAAGAGTTGCTTGTATTTTATTAAAATGTAGCAAGAAACAAAAATGCAAGAGTAATGGATTAATATTCACGTGAACTTATAATTTTGTCCTCTAGTGTACGTATATATAATATGCTACTTCATCAGATATATTTTTGTAACTCTCCTTTTTACATTAATTAACAAGGTGCCTATATTTTTAAATTAAATTAAAATAAAACTATAAATCGGCTTGAGACTTGTGAGGCTCTTAACATCATTTCTTTAAATTTATTATTTTTAATAAAAAATCAACAAAAATGACACAAAAAACAAAAGCCGCCATGCAATCATTCCTTTCTCATTCATATCCAATACCTACATATATAATAAAACCGATGGATTACCAAATAAATAAAAAAAATACTTCTTTTACGATAGACAGTTTTTAATTTGTTTCGCCATTATTTATTAATTTATTTGATTTACTTCTATAAAATGAATATATTTTCTATACCTGATCCCAACAAATATTTTAAAGCCCTCCAAAAAAGTTCAATTATGCAGCGATATTATGTTTGAATACTGTACTCCGCCCTTGGGTCATATATATTAACTGTTTGGTCTATGAGTGAAGATTGTTTAGGACTCCTGCTGTGCTCCTGAATTAAGTACAAACCTCGAGGCTATATAAGAACAAACGAAAATTAGTTTTTTTTTTGTTTTTTCTTCTTTTTCTTCTTGGGTTTTCTGTTCGTAAACCGAGCGCTTATTAAAACTCAGTCTAACAAATATAATTTCAGAAACAAAAAACAAAAAAAAAAAAAAACCACACTTAAATTAAAAACTGTTTGACCGTCTTCATAATTTTTAATATCTCTTGTTGGAATGGTTAAAAATACATTTTCGGATGGTCATAAATTTTCTAGTAGGTGACTTTTAATCCCTTTTTCATTAATATACAACATACTGTTTGCTGGTGCTGGGGCCACTGTTTAATGATAGGGTCTTTTGGAAAAAAATAAAAAATATGCAAAAATTAAAATATGAATGCAAAATTTTTAATTAATTATTTTTGGATGGGTATTTAATGGTTCATTTAAAACAGCATAAAGATAAAATATACCAAACATGAAAAAAATGTGTGGTCATTTTTCAAAAATAAAAAAAAAAAAACTTAAAAAACTTCTACAATTAATCAAAGTCAGAGAACTGTTAGTTTTCGGTTTTCAAAATTGTTTTCTTCTAAATTCAAAATTTTTTGGTACATTTTTAAGTATTGAAACACCAGTTAATGGATGTTTCGATTTTTTGTGCATCATTAACATGGGCTACCGATTGTTATTTCGATGGAATTTTGTAACATTTGTTATAGATAATTTTTGAAAAATCTTCTAAGCTCAATTGAAATGACCGACATGGGTATCAGGTGACTAATTGTTCTGCTTTTTTTTGTGTATATTTACTATGAACGTAGATAGATAATAATATATTTTTTAATAATCTACTCATACTGACGTCATCAAGTATCAATATTATAATTTAAATCCACAGCCATGGATTAATATCAAATGATGAAGTACGCATAATAATTCTCACGAGTCGCCGCTGTAATATTGACCTTTTTTTTTAATTTAAAAAAACGTAGGCAAAAAATAATAAAATAAATGGTCGAATAAATACAACACATCGTCTCTATCGATTAGAAAATATTTTTGAAATATAAAGAACACTGGAAGCTATTGTAAACTAGCTCGTTTAAATTTCCAATCAATCATTGATGATTGATCGATTCAAATTTACCAAACAAATATTCTAACCTGTTAAAATGATTTTTGTCGAATTATTTATTTAGTTTTTTTTTTCGAAAGGAATTTTTTTTTATTTAAAACAAACGAAATCCAGGTTGAAAAATTGGCATGATATAGAACAAGGTGCGTGTGTATATAGTTTATTGTTCTCTGTATTTTAATAAATTGATTTTGGCAGGTGATTTTTATTTCAAATACAATTTCGTAGAAGAAAATATTTTTGAAAGACTTAGATACCGGCAAATACTACATAGGAAGATGGATCATAAAAAACTTGAGCTGCCACACAAATTTTCCGCGATTTTCCACGAATTACTTAAATTACAATGTACGATTTGTGATCGCACAACAATAATAATTTCCGACTAAATCGCATCTATCAGACATTTAATGATGACTAAATTGAGTATCTAAATGGTTGACCATTAAGAGCTATATCATGGCAAAAACGTCTTCTTAGGCAGACAGTTTCGCATTTATAAAATTGTTGTACAGTGCCCCAGCCCGGGATTGTTAAAAAATATTATAAAACGCATATTAAACATTAAATAACTTCAGAAGTAAACATTAATATTAGCGAACTATAATCGTATATCAAATTATATACTGGTCTGATCAGTGCATAATCTGCATCATAGGGAACTGCACTCTCTTAACGAAAAAAAAAAAAATGAAAACCAAAAAAAAAAAATTGTAATAAAAAAAAATGGCAAGAAAATATATCTCGTAATATTGTTGTGCATGCAAAGAACATTCGCGTGGCCAAAGGCAATTTCCCACGAGTGACGCGGAGGCGTAAATTACAAAAAAGTCTTAGGAATGATGTAGTTACCTCTGGAACATACATCCATACATATAAGGTATGGAGAATGTTCATACAAATATGTGGTATGGGCTATATAGAGATACCTTGCATATGTATAAGACAGGTAAAATGTGATTTTCTTTGTAAATTATTTAATTTCGATGTGACTTTTATCTTTATTTTCTTTTATTTTTCAAGTCTTTTGTCACACATTTTAAGTTAAAGCGTTAAAAGGTCCAATTACTCAACAAGTCACCAACTTTATTTATTTGCTTTTGAAGAAAAAAGACAATTTATTATCAAAACAATAAAAATATGTATAATATGGTTTTAATACGGTATAATATAATATATATGTATATTATTATATGTAGAAAAATCTGTGGTTCATATTTACATCATGTCATGATCATTCATATGTATGTAGAGGATAGATTGTATTGTACTAGAACAAATTTGTTTAAGGCGAAAGTTTAGTTGTCTGAACGTTTTTCTCACGCAATTTATCAATTTCAAACAGTGAAGATTAATTTTGTAAGTGTAGTTAAACAGATTTAAGATTTTGGAAAATTTATTTGTGTAACGGTATTCTATTTTTTTTCGTTTTATAACCGTTCATTCATTGACTTTATACGCAATATGTCTATTGGAGTTTTAAAGGGCTATTCAGAAAATTATCCGCTTCGAAAAAAATCTCGGTTTACATTTTATTGATCTTACGATCAGTTTTATTTAATACAATTTATCGTAAAACGAAACAACTCCTCACGGGTCCTACAATTCATTAATAATACCTCGCTAATAGAGGACATTTAAATATCAGTAGGGGCATCTAGATATTTTAGGTCTCAGTGTTAAAGGGTCAATAGCCCTACAGGCCCCTCCTACCTTATCTATCGTAAAACTAATTTAATTTATTTTATTTTATTTTACGGTATAAGATTAATTATTATTATAAAGCAATTGATCGTAAAGCATTTATCGTATTGCAATAAAACAATTTATCGAAAAAAGAAAATCTTGGTTTACTGTTAATTAAGTTAAGAGCAATTTTTTAGCAATTTATTTTAAAGAAATTTATCGTAAGGTAATTAATGGATAATAAAAACAGTTTATCGCATAAGACATATTTTTAAAACAATTTACCGCAAGAGCAATTTATCGTAAACGCAATTTTTAATTAGACCAATTT
>JANSTT010021594.1:0-79040 GCA_026745375.1 Platyura marginata | reverse complement strand
ATTTTATCGTAAGGTAATTAATGAATAATAAAAACAATTTATCGTATAAGACCAATTTTTAAAACAATTTACCGCAAGAGCAATTTATCGTAAACGTAATTTTTAATTAGACCAATTTATTTTATCGTAAGGTAATTAATGAATAATAAAAACAATTTATCGTATAAGACCAATTTTTAAAACAATTTACCGCAACAGCAATTTATCGTAAACGTAATTTTTAATTAGAGTAATTTATCTTAAAGCAATCTATAATAAAAAATTTTGTTTTAAAGAAATTTTTAGTAATGCAATTCATAATAAAACAATTCATCGTACAAGACCAATTTATCAATTAGTTGTATGAGATCACTTTATCGAAAAGTTGCAGAAGGCAAAGAATAAAATAAATTATACGAAATGACTTTCAAATAAGTATAAAAAACTAAATTAATTTTTAGTTTATTTAGCTTCTTTTCAATCAATTATTTATTAATTCCAAATAGGTAACTACATATAGTTACTACATATGTACAAATTATCTTTAAAAAAAAACATTCAACATAAATTAATACTGATTTAACTATGTACTTCTTGGAAACTGCCTGGAACTTCTTATTTATATAAATTTATTATTCATATGGTTTGATCAAGTGGCGCTTTCAAATTATTTAATATTTAACTTTGATCTCCTATAGGGTCCCAAAAGTAAAATATTAAAAATTAATATTTTTTTTTTCTAATATAAAAATGTTGTTCTCCAACAATGTGCTTATGGTCACTGATGTATTGAATGGAGACCATTATACCAGTCGATGTTATAAATTAAATAATAATAGTCACATGAGGAGACTCGCACACAAAACAAAAAAAAAATACATAACAACACGAAAATTAAAGTTATTTATAAAAAAATAAATAAAAATCAAAATTTACATTCTCGAATTAAATTATAGATATAAATGGAAGAAAATGGGTGTAACAAATCTTCCATACACAAAAAAAAAAAATAAAACTAAAGACTCAAACACAGTAAGCGACGAACCTGTTTATTTAATAACCAAAAAATTTAGAAGCAATCGATGTAATTTATTGGTTTGTAGTTTCTCTATTCATGGGTCCTTTCTTTGATAGTTTTTGTGTTTAAAATGATTATTTTTATTTAAAATAACAACAAAAAGAATTCTTACAACATATAACTAAAATTGATCTACATGTTCATTGTATTCATACAAATGAAAATGGGCTAAACTGTCTACTTATAGTTTACATCGTTACATACATACTATACATACATACAATACGGTATGGTGCCTTAGAAAAATATATTTTCTATTTACGATCAATTTTTTTTTTTTTTATCGATGTCCCTTTTTTCGTCAAAAGGCACCGATTCCAATGCAAACAATAGAAATTTTGACAAGTCACACTTATTTTGAAGTGAAAAATGTCAAGAACTCCTATTATTTTATATTTTTTTTTTTTTTTTGTGATAAATTATGCAATGCATATAAATACAAGAAATGTCAGATTATAATTTTTGTTCTTCTAAAAATATAATTTTTTTTTTCTTTTTTATGTTTTGCGAACGGTGGCCGAACAGAAAAAAAACAAAAAAAAAACATTTTGGGATGCAAAACAAAAGCCGAAACAAATTATTTTAAAAGCTTTTTTTGAAATGCGATTAACTTGATGGAAATGGTTATTTATTAAGGTCCTGCCACTTATTTGGAATCATTAAGTTTCGAACGTTTTTATTTAGGTAGGGAATTTTTTTCGTTTATAATATGATTCGGTATATTACGAGCTGTGTGTATGTGAGTGTGCGTGTGTATATTGTATAGGGCAGTTAGAGAAACTGCCGACAATACCTCGATATATTTTAAATGTGTCATTAATAGCTTTGCAAGGTGCGTATGAATTTGTATTTCTTTGTTAAATGAAAAACCACACGATGGTTGATTAGAGAAATATAAAATCGACTCTAGTTACATACATATGCAGTTTGTTAGTTGAAAATTGTGAGAATTGATCTGATTTTGAAATTACTATATAGGACACAGCAGGCGGTGAAGTGTAGTTAATGATTGTTAAATTATCGTTGAAGTTGTAGTTTTATATTCAGAATCTAAAAATAGGTAGACTAGAAGTAATATTGTTTTGAAAAATATTATCAAAAGAACGCTTGGGTATTTTATTAAATTTTGTAGATAATTAGGTAGGTAGGATAATTAGGTAGGTAGGTTAGGTATTTTAGTAAATGAGGTGGAAGACAAGGTACTAATATAAGATAGGGCAGTAATATGTTTTGACATCTTTAAGTTGCTAATATCTGCAGGAATTATTCATGCATTTGGATGCTGCGAGAAATACGGGGCTTTTTTTTAAAAGTTTTCTGTACTTTTGGCATTACATAGAAATGCTATAGTAGTACTGAAAATAGAATGGATATCTCATAATACTATACTACCCTCTCCCTCTATATGTCGTCTTTGGCAGTACTTTCTTTCGGATCAATTGATTATGTCTCTCTCTCTAACAGTTAAAAATTCTGTTAAAGTAAATTATTTTACCTTCTAGATTAGAAGAAGAAGAAGAAACAGTAATTATAAACTGCGATATTTTTAAATATTTTTTTATGAATTTACACACCTTACAAAACAATTAACATAATTTGTCTGTAGTAAAGACAAGAAATATACCAAAAAGCAAAATATGAAAAGAACTAAAAATTCTACTAATTTTAAGTGGCCACCACTTACACTAAATCGTTGATTGAAACATTATTTTTAATAGAAAACACAACACCAATAAATTCAGCAAATGTTTACTTAAACTATTTTTAAGTACTAATAATAAATTTGAACTATTTTTTGATCAAAATGATTAAAGATTTGGTTAAATAGTTTGTTGTTGAAATTAATATTTATTTCTCTGAGTGTATGAATTATTTATTATTGCTAATTAAAATTTTGATAACGAAATTATTAATTTAAATTTATTTCTTACACTCATACATTGATTTTGATAGGAGTGTGATTTTTTTTTTATGAATCACCTACACTGCCGCTTTTACTTAGACCTATAGACCTATAGACCTTAGTACTCCAGTTCCATTTATCTCAATTGATCTGATGATCTCGTTTTTTTTTGTGGGAAAATATAGCACTTGAAGGGTTCTTTTTACGGAAACCTTACAAATGCTCGCTATTTCACCACCATTTAAGCAATGCCATTTTTTTGAGATAATGCCATTAGTTATTAGACTGTTTTTAAGTGCAATCCAACCACCCGACCTCAGATTCAAATTAACATAACAGAGAAAAACATTTTCATGTTTTATCCCAGTTGGACTTGAACCCGGCACCTCCCGCTCCAAAGGCAACCACTTAATCCACTGAGTCATTTGGTCGGTTACACTCATACATGGCAGTGACAGAAAAAAATCGAATTAATTTACATTTTATTAAAAACAGCGTCGAGTAAATTATTTTTAGTTCTGAACGTTATAAACCAGAAAACCCTCTAGTCCAACAACCTGATTAATAAAGACTAAAAAAAAAAAAAAAATTAAAAATTTTGTCTCTTCACAATAATAATAATAAAAAAAAACCACACCAAGTGGACCCATTACAATTCAATGATTTAAATATTGTGCCATCATATTTGGGACAGCTTTTTTTTTTTTTTTTTTTTTATTATTTTTGGGGGCTCCACAGTGATATAACCCCACAGGGGGCGATAACAAACGCAATAGGGACTCCACCCAGCATGTCACTAACTCTTTAGTGACACTGCGCTTTCGGTTGTTGGTATATTCCATTTTATTTTATGATATGTTTTCATAAAAGAGAAACGTATAACAACAACATAATATTTATGCTGTGTGTCCCATAAGTCCACATAGAGAGGTTGGATGGTTGGTTTGAGGTACTGCTAGTACCACATTCATATACCTTTATATATATATATATATATGTATATATATGTATATATATGTATATAAAACCATTAAACAACGAATTGTACATTATAAATTTGAATTTATTTTTTTATTGAAAATATTTGACGTTATTAATGATGTACAAGAGCATGTCATCGCAATATTAATACGATTGTTATTTCTTGTCCAGAATTTTTGTTGGTATTATTGTAAAGGCTTATGCGGCATTTAAGTGTCTCACTGGGGTTTAGTGGATGTTATTTATGTAGGATTTTAATGTTTGCTAGAGGAACATAATTAGTTGAATTCCATATAGATTATTTTCCGTAAATCATCTAAAAGTAATCTTTTCCATCGCACAAATATTACAGTGGCGACTCGTGAGTGTTATTGAATTTTTAAATTTTGATCTTTCTTATTATTAAGATATGAATTTGAAATTTTGCATATTTATTTTATTAAAAATTACATAATAGCATTTTTTGCTACATAAAATTATTGGAATTAAATTAAGTTGAAGTTTAACATTTCGAACATGAAAGGGTTAACAAAAAAAAAATAAAAAATCAACTAATTTTTTTCAGAAAGATATTCTTTATGTTTTTAGTGCATTACCATATTTTTAAAAGTTAACCCTTTTAAGGCATCGTTTGGACATTAAAGGGTTAACATTTTCTAAAAATGCAAAATATGAGTATCTTTTTCTAAAGATTTTATTTGGCAAAAAATGCAGGAAATTTAAAATAATATAAAAATAGCAAAATTTAAAAATCATATATCTTTATAATAATAAGAAAGTTCAAAATTCTGTCACTTTTTTAAAAAACCCTAAAACAAAAAAGCAGTGAAGATGGTAGTTGAATACAAACATTTTTTTTCATTTGCTTCCATCAAAATGGTGTAAGTTTTTTTTACGAAATAGTTTCACAATGTGGGATCAATAATTCTTACGAGCCAACACTGGGCACCCATACCTGTGGTGGAAGCAGTTAAGAAATGTTATCAATAACATTTATCAATTTTTTTTTTTTTTTTTAAGACAAATTTTCACATTTGTACTAGTTCTCATTTATGGTTTTCATCTAATAGACCTTCACATAGAAGAACACTCTAGATTACAATACACACAATTCCCACGATGGGCCCCGGTCGACATAAAACTAACCCAAAATCGCTGAATTTTTGTCTGTAACCACAAAAGACAAAGTACAATTTCATATTTATCCATTATAACTTGAAGATATATCAAAGAGATGAAGAAAAAAAAACAACTATTTGTGGTTGAAGAGTTTAATTTTGTTCACCCCAATCGATCCGATTTTATATATTTTTTTTATGATATAGCCAACATATAAACGATGATCAATAGCCCTATTTAACCAAAGCAGGTGAAACTAATAAAAAAAAAAAAATAAAGTCTGGACACTATAAATTAGTGGCGCTGCGGTCACTTTACATACATGTATATATATATATATATCATAACCATAAATTTATTGCAATACTCAATGTCCATTCATGAAAGGAAAATATAAATTTGCGGTAACACGTTTGTGACCACCTCGTTTCCGATGGTACTTAAGTATAAATTGGGGCTCAGAGTAAGTGTTGAAAAGCCAATGATTTTATGGTTTTTTGTTATTGTTGTTTTGTTGTTGTTATGAGTTCAATGAGAATTAAAATTACAGCATATTAACACACAATGTCATACCAACCATAATAAAAAAATAAATGCAATTATCCTGGCCATATAATCACTTCTTTCGGGGAATCCATAAATAACTCAAATTCAAAAGGATTAAAAATGCAATTTCACGCGCCAAATTGATTATCGCTTATTTTCCTTCAAATGATTATAGACACTTCATTTTCGGCCACATGGTCTCTTATTCTCTCTCTCTCTCTTTCTATATATATATATACAAAACATAACCAACTCGATATTATTCTTTCGTTGGTCCAACAAAAAACATTTTTTCGAGGATGATAATAATAAATGAGTTTTAATATCTGAATTAGTGCTTTACCTATACGTAAATTCGTGTTATATTGAAGAATAAGATGATGTTTCCTCGGGATGGTCCATAAAGTTGTGAATTTATTTAGTCATTTTTTATTTTCCACACAATTTGATCATGCGCAGTCCAAAAAAGAAAAAAGAAAAAAAGACGTGTTTAAATACATAATTCGGTATGCAAAGTGGAAATTAAACAATGTTTTTGTACCATGTTTGATTAGCATAACGATTATGTTCTACTCGAGCAAAAAACCATTATTGTTCCTGGCTATGGGATATGGGCGCAATGAAAGTGATTTGTTTTGGATAATGGTTTGCGATGCCTTTAATGACCCTCCAGGTGGCAATGTTAGCCCATGAACCATGATTCAATATGATTAATTAATCGTTTCTTAGTTTTCTTCGTAATTGTTATGTTGGGTATATGTAATTTTGTGGTGTAGGTGTCGAGGGATGAGAGGATAATTAGCATTTTTAGTAACAGGTTATATAGTACATTTATATGAATAGTTTCAATATATAATTTAACGAGGGGTTAATTGTCAGGTGAATTGACGTTCTCTGAGATAAGAAGTCGTAATTTGTTCCTTCATTTTTGCCATTTTTATTCCTTAATTGAGCATCTAATATTTTGACACATTTTTTTGTATGGCGAATCTATTTCTGATTTTATGGATTCAAATCATCACATTACGCTTCGTTATTACACTTCAGTCATAATTTTTATCCAACTGTAAATTTGAAAAAGGACATTTTTGAAGTAATAAATTAAATATAAATTTACTAACTCAAAGAAATATTTAAAGTTGAGTAAAATACGCATATTTATACCAATATGAGCGTAACTTCAAAGGGCAAGCATTATAAGTTTGATATGCAGTTTGTACTGTCTACCGAAATTTTGATAAATGTACGAAAATATATTTATTTATTTATTTAGTCGAAATATATTCGGAATAGAGAAAAAAAAGACTATAACAAATATTATAGAGAATAAAAAATTAAAGATTTATTATGTAAAATAAAAAGTCCACGCTATTATGGTGCTATAATCAATTTTTTATCATTTTTAGCCATTTTAATTAATTTTTTTCAATTAATTTCAGATTTACTTATTCTAGAGAAAAATAGCTAAAGTCAAAGTCATAGATAATAGAAAAATAAACATTTCTTTTATAGACCAAAAAGTTCTAAACTCGACCATTAATCTGCTACATTCTATTTCTATATAACTTTAATGACTATGACTATATATTTTTATGCTAATTTTTGTGATATTTCAAAATGCTACTTAAACTGGTTTCTAAACATTCCTACTAGAAATATGTACCTACTACCTGTACCTAGTTTATTGTTTTTTTACTTACTCAACTTTGTTCTTTATCTTAATTTTACCATTGATAAAATGACGTTATCTTATATAATTTGACTAAATGCTATTAAATACATAGAAGAATAAGACTACCCATCAACAAAATCCATAAAAATCAAAAACTTATCAATTAAATAAGAAAGAAAAACGAAGAAGACGAAAATAAATTGTTTCTTCTCTTGTTTGTGTGAGACTGCGCTGAGGTCTTAAGATATTTTCGGTAACAAATTTATCAGAAGGCGACACCGTTCTGTGACATTTTTGTCACCCCCGTAAAATATATTACGATCATTACTTTGTTTTTTTTTTTTTGTTTTTTTTTTGGGTACCCACACTACACCAATATAAGACAAACACATTTCTATATATCCACCACATAATCACACAAATCGATCTCAAGAATTCGGTGTTAAACATCATAGAAATTAGTTTATATTTATTATACACCTTAATACAGGTTGACATTGAGGTTTTCATTTTCACAGGCGATAGGATCACAATTTAACTCCTTTTTTTCGATTTCTTTTTCTTTTTTTTTTTTTTTTTTTGGTGTCGCATATTTATATAAAACTTGATTTTTTAAGCATTTACCATCCAGACGGGTTAATATTTATGTCTGGTGTTAAACTATTGGTGATAACGTTCATTTATTATTATATTTTGTACATTCAAGTCATTTGTAAATTAATTACCACACCACATCCGACACCTTATTATTGAATTGGTCAATGTTACCACAAGAGAGGAGAAAGAGAGAAACAGAGAGAGAGAGAGAGCTAGAGTGATTATGTGTTAAAAATGTCTTCATCATGTTAATTTATTTTTGATATTGAATTCAATTATTTTATTTTATTCATTGAGGTTTGTTGGCTGGATAGTGTTAAGATGTATCGAATATATACAAAGCTGTTTGACAAGAGGGGCCCACCCATATTAATTTTTTTTTTTTTTTTATTTCTGTTTTGTATTAACCGTCGAGCTGTGACATTTTATTGCCACGCGTAAGATAACAACTCGAATGGAACAGAGTCACATTAAGGAATTTGTTTGGAGTTTTAATTCTAAGTTTGACTTGGATCGGGAGCATACTTACGTCATATTTCTAACATTAACTAAAAACTATAAAAGTTCTAATGCTTGACAGTTCAACCTAACACTCAGGAACATCAAACTTTAATCGTGTTACAAATTACCAACGCAGAATTATTGCGGAGATATCACAGTGAAGTGCTTCAAACTGTTAGAGTAACTAGCAAATCCTGATGTATAGAGTATGATGACTGTGCTTATAGAAGTGCTCTTTATAATGTTGGTCAGGGGTCCAGAAAGTATCTTCTTCTGCTTATTTTCGCGGCGAGACCTATCCTGATCTACCAATTGTACCGTTTTTGTTACCACTAAATAAACATTTATCTCATTGATATGACGACATCTTGTGTGTTTTGAAATGCAGACCTTTTCTAGAGTGTTTTTAAGTGTAATTCGACCATCCGGCCTCAGACTAAAGTCAACACACTAGACAAAAAGTTTTTCTTGATACGTCTTAGTTGGACTAGAACCCTAGACATCCCGCTCCAAAGGCAACCTCTCAGTTCACCAGAAAGTATATTCTAAGATGCCAGTTCATTATTCTCTTCCTACATAGAAAACATTAAGACTGAAAGTTACTCTGAATTTGGATGGTAGTAGGTATTTTTTGGATTTCCATTTCTGAGGTATTATCACTTGAATAAACAGAAATAACCGAAATACTCAGAGGTAGATTCAAAACATCCGTCGGTTCTTTTCGCTTAATATAATAGACACCCAAGATACATATCTATCACTGCCAGTCACCTTCTGCCATTTTTTTCTCTCTCAATAAATTAACCAAAACAAATTCACAAAATGACTTAGGTACCATTTCGGACCTGAATATTTTGCCACAAAAATTATACCAAAACACTTTTCAATATAAATTCTGTTAAAAACATTTTTAAGAGATGATGTCGTCTTAAGTGTATAATGTGGATATAGATACAGTTCTGGTGTAGGGTCTCTGGAACAGATAGGTTTCTGGTTACTAATTATTGCTATTGGACGGTACAATGATAGCTATATTTAGTTGAGACCACCTTTTAGCCATAGAGACACTAGAGGACCCAATAATTATTATTATTATCGAAATTGATTGTATTTATTGTATGCCTACACAATAGTTGAGTGAGAAAAATGTGTGTGTGTTTTTGTGTGTGTGTGGTGTTGTAGAACGATACAGGAAGACATTAAGAATGGTCATTATTGGGACATTGATTAAATTAAATAGATGGTCCGAGTAGGATTTTTTACGTTTTTTTTTTATTGTTATTTAAGACAGGTTGAATTTTAAAATGATTTAATTAGGGAAATTTGTTTTTGTTTTATTACTTGGATGTGTATTTAATTAAATAATAAAAATAAAAAAAACTGTTTTCCATATTTGTGATATTAACAGTTAGTCAATGAAGTACTCTTGCCTATCAATTTTTCAGTAATATTACGATTCACCCATACTACATATTTGTGGTCTGTAAAAACCCACAATTTTAGAGTTGTCTAATTTACCTTTTTCTATTTTGAATTCCGTTCATTTTTTGTATAGTTTTAGCCAAATGGATATGGTGATAGTGATCGGTGATTCATTTTTATTCAGGACAAAATGATTTTAGCGAGTTATAATTAACCATTTTATGTCTTTATTAAAATATGGATAGGCTTTAGTTTTTCCTTGTAGTTCTAGAATTCTTTGATTAATTACGAAAATATTTACAGTGGACCATCAGTAGCCATAATAACTGCCTAAAGAACTGGTTTTTTTTCTATATAGAAATTTTTTTTACCTATGATTAAACAAGACCATAATAAAAAAGCCATTAGGGCCCATAACATGCAACTATATGATAGATAGTATTTATAACATCTCATAAATGTCTACAGAAAATCATGACTTGAATCAACAACCTGTGAAATCATTTTGCATCAATTTAAGACCAGAACACATATTAATACAAACTTTTCTATATATGGCTGCCTGATTGCGCTTTAATTATGAGAATGAAGCCGGAGGCAATGTTTAATGACGACTTTTATAAATATTATTTTGCATATTCAACAGACAAATCCCACAACAGAGCTGAAAATATGTGGCACATTTTCTTAATTATTTTATTTGATGTGCGGTTTCGTTACGAACAACAATAATAATAATAAACCTATACGTGATTATTAAAAATTCAAAATATTCCCACACTTCAACATAGTATTTTACAAATGATCCTTAATCGAAAATATTTGTACGCTAAGGAATGCAAGGAATCTTTTTTGTTTTTTTTTTTTTTTTTTGGATGGGCTAATGGTAGAACCCAAACCAGAAGTCTCTGTTTGGTCTGCATTTTAGAACAGATTGCAACGTTCCCATAGGTATATACGCATATTTATATATACATAGATAGTGTGGCGTTGTTCGCGGAAATTTCAATCCAGCCGCGTATTATACACAGTTAGTTATTATAATTTGCAGAATCACAAAGAAAGATTTATAAAAGATTAAAGAAATAAATTGTAGGTCTAATGGTACCTTACTGGTCTACGTGATATATTATTTAGTGGTTTTTGGTTTATTTGTGATTTTTTTTTCTCTCTCTTGTGTTTTTGTATGAAGTTAAATAAAAATAGCGCCATGGAAATTTTTTCAGTCATTTAAATGTTATTCCGACGTCATAAATGTCAAAAAATGTATTAATAAGTTTAATTTTGTTAATCAAAATAAAAAAACTAAAATTTTCAAAAATTTAGTACATATATTTTTAGTACATCTTCTTCTTCTTTTCCATGACCTTATATTAATTATCTGAGATCAGCCCTCTATGTTCTGAGGTCACACAACCATTTGTCTTAGGCTTGTAATGTAATTTTTAGTACTGCTTATTTATTAGTTCTAAATATAAAAAAGAAGCCAACATTCCTTTTGTAATTATTTAAAAAGATTCAAATCATTTTTTGACTGACTGATACTTAAAAAAAATTAATTCAGCACATACTAATAAATTGGTACTAAAAAGTAAAATACTAAATATATCTCTTATATTTAAAACTGAATATGTGAATAATCACAAACATGTTCGTACTAAATTATTCAAAACTAAATCTAAAAGCCAAGATGGCTGACTTAATCAATTATAATTGACATTATCTATTGCAGATATTTACAAACTACTCAACAAATAAATTGAATATCCCTAATTTGGATGATGATCTCATCATTGCATCTTAGTTTTGTTTCTTTAAATCCAAAATTTACCTCTAGTTTTTATCACCTCTATGTAATTTTTTTTTTAGTAAAAATACAATAATGGCCACAAAAAATAAAATAATAATGAAATCATCAGTAGCGTCTATTAAATATAATATAAATTTCGTCCCATGTGTGTCAAACAAATTCCCATGGCACTTTTTCTTTCTTCTAATACAATAAAATATCGTCGAAGGAATTTCAAACAATATAAATGCACTTGACTTCAATTATTCACAATCCATTGAATCTCTAGCCACCTGACATCAATTCTAACATAGACCCAAAGGTTCGTTTTTTTATTTTTATTGTTCCTATAGACCTTTCATATATGTAATATACATACACCTACATAAATAGTGAATAGTGATATTGAGTGAATCAATGCTATACAATAAAAGTCTATTTTATTAACATTCATCCTTTTCTTCATGTAATATTGTTCGTACAAAAGCTCTCATAAAAGGGATTTACTTAGAAGAATCAAAAGAAAAATTAGTTGTTAGAAAAAAAAAATTAATAAAATCGTGATTTATGCTTTCATGGATGTTTTTTTTTAGAGTGAAAAGACTTCGAAAAAAGTTCCACCATTTGGCCAACAATGTATGGCCATTGTGATTTGGTTTTCTATTGTAAAAACATTGAGAAATTTATAGCTTTCTTTCTTATCTTATTTTGAGATGATTTTCCCGCTTGCTTTTTTGTTGATATTGGTTGTAGTTTCAATATTAGTTAGTTATGTCGTTAGTTATTGTATGGAGAAGTGGCGTAGCGTGGATTTTATTTTTGCCAAATCCGCACAACTCCGTTAATTATTGTTGGAATATTTTTATACAGACAATCTTATTTCAAGGAAAATTTTATTTTCAATCTTTTTATCTTACACTTTTTTTCAGTTTTCTAAGAAAATATCGGGAAAATCATCAATATATATGTAATTCAAAATTTTTTTATGAAATATGAGTAAATTCTTTAAAAAATAGGAATGTAAAATTATTTTTATTTTTTCGATATTTTCTTAGAAAACCAAAAACAATTTATAAGGCAAAAAAGATTTTCTTTGAAATAAGATCATCTTTATAAAAATATTTCCACAATTAAAGGAATTGTGGATTGAGAATAAAAATGAATAGAGAGAGAATGAATATTATAAAAATTCTATCTTCTCTTCTACTATACTTCGCTGTAACAAATATAAAGATTTTTGAGAAATAAATTGACCCTTTTTTTTGTTCCATATCATCAATTGAATAAATTGAAAAAAATAATACCAAATCACTAAAACAATCCCTAAACCACCTGACTATATTACAAAAAAAAAACAAAAAAACTTCACACACCTGTCCGAGAAAATAAACTTTTACAAAATTGTTGCAATTTTTATTGTATGGTAAAAAAACACCACTAATTTACATATAATTTGCCTTCAGCTTGTAAGGCATGCTCTTTTCTTTTTTGCATAAATTCCTGATATCCACGCGACTACCTGTATTACGTGCATGATACCTCGAAGGTAAGACTAATTGTTTGAATGTGAATAGAAATTTAAATTGTACGTGTGCGAGCCGGAATTTAAATTGTGTGATGTAAATAATTAATACAAAACAGACTGAAATGTGAATAATGTTGATTGGGTGGGGTGTGCTTAGGGTGCTGTGACATTTTATTAGGGTGGTTCGTCACTCACAGGAATCGAATGAAAACAATCTAATGCACTGAAAAACAAAATGATATTTAAAAAATCATCTGAATCAACGAGAAAAAGAGAGAGAGAGAGAGAGAGAGAAAAAACCAAGTATAAAGAACCATTTACACCTAATAAATTATATTTTTATGAGATGTGATAGATAAGAAAGAAAAAAACCACAAACATAATGATGTTTACACAAATTTCGATTAAGTCTCTTGAAATTCTCAGATTAAAATCATAAAACTAGGGATTAGGCCAAACGATTTGACAACTTAAACAGCCACATTATTATATAAATACAATATTAAAAACCACACAATTTTTTTTATTTTTTTTGTTTTTTTTTGTGTGTCTGTATGTGTGTTGATGTGCGGTTTTTCATATTATTTCAATATTTGTTTATTGTATTTTTTTGGGACTTTATTAGTATTTTTATGTAAATTGTTAATATTTTTACAAATTTATGACATCAATAAATTAGAAAAATTTTCGCTGTGATTCAGGAAATGTATGATATTTTCTCACGCGACTCACATTATTCATCCATTATCCATTATATAAAGATGTTTTTTGAATACAGAAAAGAGAATTTTTTTTTTTTTTTATAAAATTGTGATATAAATGTTGTCACGACATGAAATTTTATTTAAACAAAATAATGACTCTTTAAAAAAGAAAAAAAAATTCTTTTTATAATCATTTTATCGACCATCCACCCTTAGGACATTTAATTTTTTATTTATACGAAGGTGTGACTTGCATTTGATTGATAAACTTTGCTGTGTCATTGTGGCGCATAAAATCCATTAAACATAAACTACAAAATCTGATAAAAAGTTTTTTTTTTTTTTTTTATATTTTTAATGTATTTGTCCTCTCTACACCTACAAAATAACAAAATAGACAACAACAAAAATTATGAAAAATTACCTCAAAAATACCTCAAAAATATGTTAAATTTACCTAACATTCTTTCAATATACTTACATACGGAAAGCTTTTAACATTCTAAACATGGAGTTCTTCGCTAACCCCTAGTGTTACGTTTTTTCTACAAAAAAAAAAAGAAAATAAAAAAAATAAAAAAAAAAAACAAAAACGACGAAAATAATATTTTAATAAAAATCGTTTTTATATGATATAGCACAAAAGGAGCAAAAACCGACCAGATATCCCATTGTCCTTATGTCCATATTTCATATATACGGGGTTTCTATAATGGAGTACCTTACATAGTAATATACCAGAAGATATGCGGGACTTCATAAAACTATCATAAACTATATTTTTGTTTTATGTCCAATATATTATGGAATATAGGCAGCATCTTAAAAGGTACAGACGCGGTTTTTCTTATTTTTCAGGCACCATATGGGTTAATGTGTTGATTGTTTAGGGTTACGACAACAACAAAAAAACTGTTATCAAAAAAACCCAATCACCAGAGAGGTATAACATAAAAAAGGTTGAAACATCTGAACAATCTGAACGAAATAAATGATGTATTGATTTTTGGTATGTATGTATGTATATATATACTATGTGTATGTGTTGGTCAAGTTAAGCATTTGTGTTGTTTTAATCTATAGAATTTAATTTGCGATTAATCAATGGCAGTGGCAATTCGTAAGAATAATTTCTCTAATTATCCTGTAATTTTTTGACAATTTTTTTTTAATATATTTTTGAATTTCTAGCATTATTTGTTAAGCTAAATTCTCAAAAAAGTGAGATAAACATATTTTGAACAGAAAAGAAAGAGAGAGAGAAAGATAATTAAAGGTGTATCAAGGGGGTAGATGTAGATGGGAAATAGAGAAAAAATAGACGAAAAAGTTCTAAACCAAACTACTAAAGTTGTAAAATCGATTTCACTTTTTCTTTTATCTTTTGGAACTAACTACAATTTTTTTTACTTTTATTTTATTTTTTAAAAATAATCATTATAGAGTGACAACTAAAAGTTATTATTTTTGAAAAATAAAATAAAAGTGATCGAGTAAAAGTAAAAATAATAGTCAAAAAACCAGTCAAAAAGAAATAATTGGCAACGTCGATTAAAATATACCCGTATGAGTACTTGTTTTCCGTGTCCGTATATATTTTGTCTGTACAACAACTAAATATTAGAAAAAATTTTATACAAATCGTTAGAAACCCTTGAAATAAAATTAAATTGATTGCAGCGCCATAACGGTAGGTTGTGAAACTTTTTGGCCTATAAATAAAATCTTTATTTTTGCTTTCTCTATCATTTTTGTTATGTCCATTTTTTCCGTAATCTAAATATTTAAAAGCCTAGAAATTACATAAAATTGATTGCAGCGCCATAACGGTATGTTGTGGAACTTATTGGTCAATGATTTATTTTTATTTACTTTAGCCGTTTAGCCCGAATCTTGATCACGAACGGACGGATAGACGACGATATAATTTCACAAGAAAGAGGGCTTTCAATATAAAAAAGAGGTTTCTTTGTACCACACTTTCAGAATAAATTTCGAAAATGGAATTTCTTTTATAATTGAAAGATCCTAAATGCCAAAAAAAAAGTAGGAGGAGAATATCACTTCAAAATAGCAAATTGTATGAATTTTCCAGGTACCTATTAAGATAAATTCCGAAAATTAATAAATAAAAAAATTATTTACATTCACATAACTCCAATAAATCATATCGCACGCATAACAAAATACATAGAAATTTGATAACCACATAAAGCTTAAACATAAAAAGCTTGATATTTACAAAATAAATTTGTCTAGAAAATTATTTCAACCGAAATGCATTATCTACACGTATTTATTATGCATTTTTATATTAAAAATAATATTTGTTCAGTGCCGTTGCATTTCCAACTAAATTTATATCAAAAGAAAACGCCAACGAACAAAGTCAAGAAAAGACATTTATACATATATCTCCTTAATATTTGATTAGATGTTTCCTAGAAAAGCAGGAGCAGTCAGTGAATTTATTACATTTTATAACTTTTTTTTCTTCTTCATTTTTTTTTTATTTAATAAATGGTGTGAACGTATTATGTTCATGGGCATTCAGAGGTTGTTTTGAATAGGGCTCATTTGGTATTTATTATTATTTTTTATAAAGGATTTTTATAAGTCAGAATAAAGGCATCTCAAAAATTCAATAGTTAATTGTTCGATTGATTGCAGATGGTCAGTTAAATACTTATATATGGGATGGTATTTTTTATATGATCTGGTTGAATTTTTAAGTATATTCCCTAGTAGCAATGTGTAGTTTAAATTCGGTAATAGAACGGTTGCAAAACTCTAGTTGAAAATAGCAAAAACAAAAAAGAGTTCTAATAACGTTAATAACACTTCCCACACACTTTGCTACAACTGTGTTTGGACAGTTTTTTTTAAACTTAAGTTGTTCTTGCTACGTAATAAAAATTCTATTTTATAGAGTTGCAAAGAGGTTATTTAAACGTTCTGCTACGGTTTTTACAACGTTTCTTTGCAAAGAAGTGTAATTATGGTTTGATTATAAAACGGCTTTTTAATTCATTGAAATTAAAATATTCTGGTTTAAATTGTGATGTAATTATAACGTTTTTAAAACGTGTTCTATCTAACGCTCCAAGATGGCCAACGAAAGAGATCGGCAGATAGTATCGCTAAGGACGTCCGTGAGCTTGGATTAACGAACTGGCGATCGCTCGCTATTGATCGATCTTCTTGGAGAACGTCAGGTTCCACAAAACGGACTGTACATATACATTCACGTTTAGAGACTGTAATCGAGAGAAATTTCTGTCTGAGAATAAGACATTTTGAGATTTTTAGTTTTCTAAATTTCGGACATTTTTCTTTTTTTTTGAAAATATTGTTTTTTTTTTAGTTTCAATAACTTACGAAGTGCAATAAAAAATTGTAATTCAGTAGTAAATTTTTTTATGGTCCATTTTGTTATTATATTTGGTTACGTAGCTGGCAACACTGCCCGAATTTGACATTAAACATTTGAATATGTTTGTGTCAAATACAAATTTTTTTTTAAGTTTTAGATTGGGATCGGGAATTCCTGTTTCGCAACTTATGAGACTTTTTTAGGGAAATTAAATTATACGAATATAGGATTACTGCGGAGAAATGAAATGTATTGAGAAATTCCAATAAGAAATTTGACCCCCGATAAGCACAAACGAGTAAATTTGTTGAATTTATCGGATTTATCGCCAAGATGAATTGTTACAAGATATTTACGATTAAATCATTTTTTATTAGCACCTCCGTACCTGGAAAGACATAGTTTTTTGCTAGATATTTTCTTGACTAAAATTAAATTGTATTTTCATACAAAAGAGATAGTTATAAATAACGATTATCAAAAATCATTCTATAGTGTGGACGTAGCTTAAGGAAGCGATTTTTTTCTTTAATATAAAGTAATTGAGTCGAATTTAAAATTGAATTAAAATATTGCTAATCCTTCTTCATTTAACACAGAAAGAGGTACAAAAATTAAATATAATTTACTGTACATATTTCACGAAATACTTAAAGATCACATATGATGAGGTACAATGAAAGCAAAACTGTGTGATGCAGAAGAGGAAAAAAAAGCAAAGAATGAACAACGATATTATATATAGGTGTGTAATAGGCTTTTAAAAGAGATAAATTTCCAGACATATACCAACAATTGTATAACATTCACGCATGCCATCTTTGGAAAGTCTTAAATTTCCGACGAAACTACCTTAGCAAATTGAATTTTACAACTTCTTCTTGTTAAAGTCGCGGCAAACTGTTGTGGTATTGTAATTGACATCCATTGTGTTATCATATATTGTATTGGCATCGAACACAAAAATTTGTCTACGTCTACAGTTAAAAAATATACTTTAATTTTGTTTTTTTTTTAACTCCTTGATCTCTGTAGAAGTAACATTCTTTAATATTTAGATACACTGTAAAAAATATATTTTATTGATTTTTATGGAAAAAGGGTGCTGTTCAGTCAGCAATGATCAAATTCATAGTAGGAACATACAAATATAACAATATTTTTAAATATCTAAATAGTTCTAAATACAGTTAAAAATAATTAAAGTAGATGTGTTCTAATAATTATGCTATTTTCGAACTAGATACATATTGTAACATAAATAATTAAATATTTATTTGCATTATAGTAATCGAATAATTGCTAATATTAAGTTAAGTTAGTCTCTTAACTGGGTATGCATTCAAAATACATGGTAAATTGTCCATAGTATTAAATTGTACTAAATTCGACTTAATTTATTTTACTATACGAATCATAGTCAAATACTCTGAAACTCTCCTAACACTAAGTTAATCTAAAAAATTTCCTAAAGTAAAAACTATGACGCTACTAAATTTATTATATTAATATCATTACTATTAGTGATTTGTACTTTAATACTTTTCATAAAGACAATTTTTACTATGCACTGAACATGCTCTTCGAAATTTTAAGTAGAAGCGATCTGCTGGCTTTAATAATGAAACTAGAACAATACATCAGAAGACAATTAAATAAATGTTAAATTTAATTTTTGATGTTTTTTGCCTTACAAAATTTTTTCGTTATTTTAACAAAATTTTGAAAAAAATGTAAAATATGAAATATTGTTCAAATTCATCATTTTGATGATTTTCTCAAATATTTGGTTGAAAAATCCAAAAAAATCTAGTAGGCAAAAAAGATTTGAAATAATATTTTGCATCAAATATGTCTTTTGGTGTCTTGTTCTAATTTGATTATTAAGGCCAGCAGATAGCTTTTTCGGAAAATCTCTCGAATATTTGCATATATAGCAAAAATGAAAATCCACCAGTCGCCTATGCCCAAAGTATATTGTGTGATATTCCAATACTCAAAACATACTAAAAACTTTTTTAAGAGTACCTAAGTAACTACTAAAATTATGACGTGCTATTCATTTCCAGAAAATGAAACAAAATGCAATGTACTGTTCTCATAAAAATCATAAGAATACAAAACAATTCATAGGAGAGCACTAAATGTTATGATTTCAGTTCACTTAATTAATATTAAATTTATAATTTTTAATATCATATAACTCATAGGTATCTTCTGATTCAGATTATTGTCAATTATATGATTGCAAATTTAAATTGTTTTATCGTTGTGTAGGTTCTATATATTTGCAACATTAAATTCTAAAGCTCAATTCATAAATCTATTATTTACATTCATCTGTCAAAGTTGAACACATTACTTAACTATTTTCGAAATAAATTATTGCATAAAGCCTTCCCATCGATCAAGCCAATCCTTGTAATTACATGTACTCTCGTTGCTTTTGAAATTATATTAAACCAAGCGGAAACCATAATTCAAAGATGTTTATGAATTGTAAAATTGGTGTTTTATGTCAATATTAGCGGATAATACTGTTCGAAAGAACAATAATTTATAAATAATATTTTTTTTATCATTTTTTTTTGTTTTTGTTTTTTTTTTGTGTGGAACAATTTTATTTATTACGACGACCGATGGACCAAACGAACCATAGAGAGATGCACCGCAAAAAATGACATTCGCGCGGCATAATTGATTTTGTTTGTATACGCACTCGTCTCTGCGTACCAACATAATACAATACCTTAAGAACTTACAGTACCTACATAATACAATACCATTCGAAAGACCATTTGTGGACGTTAATAATTCAATATAATTTTCAAAAAGATTAATAAATTATTATTATTTGAAAAAAGAAAAAAAAAAACACTGCAATCATTTACGGAGAGCTAAAATATTTTTTTCAAGTTAAATTCATATTTTCAGGCTGCATGATTGCCGCCACCATTTCTGAAATGGACATTTTTGAATTATTGCATTTGTTTACTTCTTGTTTCAAGTCAAGTCGGTCGGCACACGCTTGCGGGCACACGTCATTTCCCACGGATTCTACATAACCAGTAAGAAAAGCACACCCGCACACTAAATTATATTTTATATAAAATATCGGGGCAGTGTCGAACCATTTTTAAACAAAAAAAATTTGTTTTTTTTTATATTTTTAATCAATATTGTTTTTAATGTTAATTAATTTTGATCGTTAAACAATGACAAATATTTGTGGAGCTTTTGACAGAAAAAGCCCATCACTTGAATTCCAGAGTTCCGTCCTGCATTTTATATTGAGATGAACACGACGTATTTATAACCTATGACCTCAAACATAAGCAACGAAATAGCATTGACTGCAGTGCCTCGGGGTACAATATTGGAAACTTTGCAGACTGCGTTGTTGTAGATTTATAAATTTTTTATTTAATTTTTTTTTTTTTGCATATACACAAGCGATTATTATATGAGAGAATTTAACGAGTGAATAAAAATCATAAAAATACGCTGATAAATAATTATCGTGTTTTGTGCATATGCAATGCATATTGCATACCAGGCAGGATGCATTTTCTTGTATATACAAGAATTTCAAGACAAAAAATGGAGGACAATTTTTAAATATAAAAATTTTAATAAAACTAAACTAACAGAAAATGAAAGAAAAGGAAAAAGAAGCAAGCAAATCTATAATCATATTCTGCGAAAAAATGATTTTCATAACAAAACCCAAATCTAAAATCCATTTTGAAATTAAGTGATAGAATTCGGCACAGGCGTCTCGATAAACTTAACAGTTTCAAGGAAATCTGATCTGATCTAATCAGATTAGCCCACATTCATCTCGGCGTTAATTTCTTAATTGGCAGAGGTTATTTTTTTGGGCTATTTTCTCTACTAACAATATAAGGACTGATACTATCAACTTATTAATGGTAAAAAAAATGTAGCTGTACATAACGATCTAAAGGATTAATATGGTTGAATCCCACTTTAGATTTATGTTTGTTTGTA
This sequence comes from Platyura marginata, assembly GCA_026745375.1. NCBI lineage: Eukaryota > Metazoa > Arthropoda > Insecta > Diptera > Keroplatidae > Platyura > Platyura marginata. The sequence goes on along the minus strand of JANSTT010021594.1, from coordinate 57,840 downwards.
GAATTAAAAATCAAAAAGTTATTAATCAGAATTAAGAGGAAAGCCCTTCCAATTCGAAACCTATTAAGCTAAAATTGACTTTAAAATACACACAGTGAAAATAAAATTGTAATTTTATACTATAAATCTACGATGAAATCAATATCGATAGTGATTGATTTACAACCAATAAATTTTTTTTTTGGTACTTTTACTAACAGTGTAGTAAACTGAAGAATCATATAGTAAAAATACATATTTTGTAGTAATACAAGCTGTGTGGATACTATTTTTTAATATAAATTATATTTTTACCATGAATTACTATCAAAATAGTAAAATATGAATTTTTCCATAAATTACTATGGATTAATAAAATCATGTTATGTGCTCGGTGGTAATCTTACTAGTAATTTCTTATTATCATAAATACACCATAAATATAATAAATTTACTACATTTTATGGTAAAAAGTAATTATACAGTGAAACCTCTCATAACGAACACCTCTGATAAGCGGACACCTCCCATGAGCGGACACTTTTTTTTTATTTGGCGGATTTCCATATAATAGCATATAAAAAAACCTCCCATAAGCGGACCCTCTCATAAACGGACACGGACATTTTTTTTCTTATAAGCGGACAGTTTTCATTCTCTTTTTTCAAATAAATAAATGCTGTAACATATTTTAATGCTGTAACATGTTTCGACTTGCGTTGGCCTTGAATTCTAAACAGAAAAGAAAAGGAATTACACACATATAAAAGTATACTAACTGTTATTTATTTATTTTTATATAAGTACACAACAAAATATAATAATATAATATAAAAACCAATAGATCTATCAATGTGTGAAAATTAAAGAAGGTAACCGAATGTGATAATGGAAATGTAAAATCCAATCGAGCGATTTCTTTTTTAATTATTATGCATTAGTTCTTCATACTGAAATATTGTCCTTAAAAAATATGGCACCTGCCAATAAAATATCCAAAAAAGTAGTGCTTGTTTTTAATTTAAAATTAATAAAAAAAGAAGTATTGATTGGAATTTTTGTATCTAATGTTTTTTGGAAGTTTTTTTTTATACCTCTCAAAAGCGGACATCTCCCATAAGCGGATAAAATAATTGGAACCAGAGCTGTCCGCTTATGGGAGGTTTCACTGTATTAGTATTTTTACTATTTTAACACAAATGTAAATGATTTGACTACTTTAGCAGAAAATAGTAAAATAGTAAAATCAATAACATTCTCGGTGAAAAGATTTCTCTGTATGTAGGAGCTTTTAAAGCTTTTTCGATTTGCTGCTGTTTCCTACATTTATTTAGCCATCCAAGGAATGTTGAATGCATAAATGGTAATGTAAAGTAAATCGATTGTCTCAGTTATCTAATAGGATTAGTGATGATATTTTCCTTTATATTTTTATTGGAACTTTAAGAAGCCTTAATATATTTTTCTTCTAAGATGTATAATAGAGGATGAACTGTCGCTTGAGGAAATTAGTTAAATTGCAATTAATAGGTATATAATTAACTAGTAAATTTTTGAATCGACAAAACGTTTATACTTTAATTCTCTATACACACACACACACGTGAGAAAAAAAATATTGCTCAGCCAATTCCGACGATGAGAATTTTTTTGTCCGTTTCTCAATGGTAACATTATCTCCCCCATCATATAATCATATTAAAACATATAAACATTATGTACTAATAAATGTATATAGAAAATTATATATTTATGTTTTTATGAAAATGATCACGAGTCAAAGAGCCCGGTATCAAATGCTCAAGTCAAGAGGTTGTTCAGCAGAAGAATATATATATAAAATATAATTCAGTGTTTTTTGGGTCCTAAAGACGGTTATACAACCTGTATTTAAGGCGGAGATAGACATTGAAGATATTTTGTAGCACTAAATATTTTTATGATACAAAAAACGTTACCAAAACTACAAAGATATGTATATAATTAACAGAAATGGTTAATATTTGATTCATAAGTTGCGGTTCCAGCTACTGATGATATACAATAAAATAGATTTTTTTTGTGCTGCTATAATCCATGGAATTAGATTAGTGGTCAAAAGCGTAACAATAAAATGATTTTTTTTAATGCGATAAACAGTTTTAGAGGCTTAAAGATAGTGAACATAAACAATCTTCATAATTTATTTTGCTTAACTTTACGGAATTCATTGAATTTTTGTTTCGATCCGTTTAGAATGTGGTACAATTTACAATATTTTTCACTCAACATAAACATAATTTCAGACCAGCGATAGTCTAAATATCATTTTTATTGATAAATTCGCTACCAAATTTTAGCGTACAAACTTGGCCAACAATCTGCTGAATGAAGTTCAACTAAAAAATTTTGGTCTGGATCCACTGATAAAGAGAAATTACCAAAAATTAATGTAAATATGGTGTCGAATTGCAAACAAACTTTTCAACTAATTTGGTGTCTTAATAGCCGAGGATCATGCCACTCCCAAAATTGTGCATTGTGTGTTGTTTAAATATAACTATGTATATTCCCGAAAAAAAGTTCTCTTATTACGTCAGAGTTTCGTTTAATTAATTCGACCTCATTTTTAGTTATACCAAAAACGTCCATCATTCATCCTGATTGTATATTCATTTCTAAGTCCATGGTACAAATGACCTTTTAAAAAGATCTCATCTCATCTAATTTAGGGTTACCAACTCAAATACGCCTATGCCAAACAGAGGCACGTTTTAATAATGGAAAATGGAAAAATATTTCTAATAAACATTAGGAACAACAAATTATTTAACTCTTTTTTAGGCGCCGGCGGGCCTAACATCCAGGTACGTTTAATAATAAGAAAGCGTCGTGACCCCGCCTTTGACTATTGGCTATAAAGTATGTAGCATACATAATATATTGGACTATATAGTTAATAGTTAAGGTATATGACTAAAATGTATGCATAAAATTCCTCGACACCCGGTTATTAAAAGGTATGGCCATGTGATAGGCCATGTGTAAGGCCATGTGATTTAATTTTTGTAGTATATTCAACAAAATATCTCATATAGTCTTTTAAACTTGAAATAAAAAGGATAGAACACATAACGATCATTCCAAAACTAAAAACAAAAAAAAACTTCTGAATGGTTATTCGAAAATAATATTTCCTAAGAAATGTAGTTAACTTAAGTCGTGAATATAGACAATCAATCAACCAAACCGCAAATTTGCTAAAATGCATCAATTTTAAGAAAACGTCAGTTATAGATGTATCCTATCACACGCATGATAGATGGATTTATTTCAAAAGCTCGTGCTTTAATTCTATTCCTTAACCCAACCAAAAATTGAAGCTCAATCAAAGACAATTATCGAAACATATACTCATAGATGATTTGGATAGTTCTTCAATTTTATGGTATGTTGCCGCCGATTAAGTCCACGCAATCTGATATATGGTCTGTTGTACAATGGTCTATATGTCTGATGAAGCAAAGAACCATCAGGTAATGATCGTTTAAAGAAATTTGTTCTCATATGGAAACGAACTGTCCAAATATTTGATTGATAGTTTATATGGTCTTTCTCTGCGTTTGACCAACAGTTCCGATATGTTCGGCTCTTGTTTTATTTTCTTAACGATCTTCATGTGTAATTTCTGGCATTTTTTTTTTCTTTTTTTGTTTTTCTTATTTTTTATTTTTTTTTTACCTAGTTAAGATTCACGCTAGAATTTGCTATAAAATTTATTGACGAATTTTGGCAATTTTGTTTGTTGAAAAATAGGTTAAAGAGAAGTTGAATGCCTTCAGGGTTTGATTTTGTACCATTGGTATATTCATATTTCAAAATACTTTGAGGTATTTATTGGTTTTTTAATAAAAAAAATAGTAATTGGCACTATTAAAAATTAGATGCCAAAATGCTCTAGAAAAATTGTTAATTGTTAATTAAATATCGCAACGAGAGAAAAACTATGCATTGTCTCAAGCGATAAGATTCCTACAATTCTTCGTCTAGTCCTTGAATAAGCGGATTGTAATTAGATACGGCTATAAATAAATAAAGTTACGTTAACATTTCTCGCTAGAGTAACGATGCCCCTTATTGATGGAAATATTCTTAGATAAGATTCTAGTCTATGCATATCTAAACTTAAGCGGAAAATAAACTTTCTCGGATGATCTTATAAACAAATGTAGACACGGTAACCATGTACTATACATATAACGGATTTTATCAGGGAAATTTAAATATCGGATGTTTAAACACTAAAACTAGAAATTAGTTATCTAAAAAAAAAATACCCAAAAAAATAAGACAAAAAAAAAATAAGAATAACTAGTGTGGCTCAAAAAAAGATGTGCGAAACCTTGAGGAATAGTGATACTTTTGGAGCGAAACGTCGTTTAACAATTGAAATTCGTCATTTTTAGTAGGTACACTAATTTTTAGTTATTTGATTAATAAGTTCGTGGCAAATTTTAGATATTTTATTAGTGCAAAATTACAGAAATAGACACCAAAATAGCCCAAACAGTGACTTTTTAGTAAAAATATCAAAAAAATTGACAAGAACTATTTCAACATTTTAGAACTAAGCATTACATGAAACCAATTTGTAGATTGTCAGAATTTCAATAAATGATCCCAATCCAATTCGATGAGTATCAATTCGTTTCCAACTCATATAAATATAATGAAGACATTTCTCCAGATGAAGCGTGTAGTTTCTTCACCATAAATTATTCAGTAAAAAAAAATCCAAAACTGAATTTTATTCTAGATTTACATACCTAAACTAGATCACCGGCAAAATTTTAGTACCATTCCTGCTTAATTTTTGCTCCTCGGTGCTTAATAGCTGCAAAAAGTAAACAGAAATGTGAGGCGTAGCTGCTGGAAAAGGGAAAAATTCTACAAAAACAATTAAGCATAAAAGTAAAATGCATTTTTCATATTTTTATAAGAAGAGACAACCTGCATGTTCATGATGGTCAATTTATTTTCAATACGAAATCAAAAACCATACCTAACATAAAGGAGAAAAAAAATATTTGGGTGTTTCAAAAATTATAAATTCATTTCATTATCATTAATCTACAGCTCATTTAAAGCTACATCATTAACCATCCGTCTTAATATGACCATTACACAGCAAACGTAAAACACATATACCTACCTACAAAAAAAAAAACCAAGAAAAAGTTCAAAATGACATGCAGAATTTAAATATTTTGCAAAAAAAAAAAAAAAAAATTACCCACAACCAATATGTTTTGTTGATTTAACTAAACCTCTTGATCCATTTTACTGATTAAGCAAATAATTGCCGGTCTTCACATATATTTCAACAAAAATTCTTGTAAAGTCATCATTGCAATCATTTAAAATACTTTTTTTTCGGTTACTTATACCTCGACTGTAGATATATCAACAACCATATGGTTTTTGTTTTTCCATCATCCCAAACTTAATCTCGCTTGCTTGATGGTTGTGAGAGAGCTTTTTGTATTGATTTTGTGCTTCGTTGGTAATGTGTCAATCTAATGCAGATGGCACTACCAGTAAAAGAAAATTGATGAAAACACTTTTTGAAAAGACTTTTTCTGAAATTTTAATTTTTCGGTTTTTTTTCTTTTTTTTTTTTTATTTATCGCCTGTATTAAGAATTGCATCACTGGTTTTATCAACAACAAAAATGTATAAAATTAATTGTGTACCTATACTTATAAACACCTTGCATGCGCATGAGCAATCAAAAAAAAAAAAAAAAAACAAACCGATTTAAATTAAATTTTATTATTGTTATCTTGAATTTGACATTTATTAGCCGATCAATGGAAGCGACTTCAAAAAAACATTAAATAAATTTACAGTAGTCAATTTGATACTGATTGATAACACAGCGCACATACTTTTTATATTGATTTGGTATCAATCTCGTATGTACTTTGCGAAAAAGATTAATAAATATTTTATTTTTTTTTAAATTTTGTGTAAATACGTAAGCAGAACTGATTATTTGATACTAAAATAAGTGAATTCGTACCCAGCCAGTAATTTATGCAAGTGCCTTTATGATCTGAACCATCAATTTGAGACTAAAATTAAAAACTGTTTTCTATCCTTATTCGTAAGGACTAAGGCTTTTTTTTACATTTTCAAAATGTTTGGGAAATCAAATTTAATTTTCAAACTATTCTTGAAACTCAGTCAAAACGATGGCTTACCTAATAGGTACCTACTTTCAAATCAGGAGTCGATTGTTACAAGAATAACAATTTGTTCAAATGAAGAAATAATGATATTTAAGATTTTTATAAATAAAATTTTTTTTCGCATGCTCAAAACTGCACTTTAGTTAGAAAGTAGCTTCACTATTTTTCATCACAAAAAGCCAAATATTAGTAGTTTGATATACTGATAGAAATGCTGAACCTTCATCAAGGGTACCAGAAAATGTTTCTGAGCAGGTGATCTCTGTTACTATACCGATGCAGTTGAATTTCTTAATTTTTTGTAATGAACGATTTTGTAATTAAAAAATATAATTTCAAAAAAATTCAAATATTGAGAGTATCCCGAATTGTTCCTTTTGTAAATCTGGCTCTCAACTGATGATTAAAAAACTGATCGACAAAAGTCTAATTTTAGAAGATATTAGTTTGCTCCCATTACCGAATACGGTTCTGGTATGTCAACCACCTATACTATTTAATATATAGTACATACGACAGAGTCTATCTATAGGACTGTAATGTGGATGATGATATCATTTATTAATAATTTAATTGTTTTGTTAATAAATGTGACACAAATGAGATGTACATAAGCACATACAGTAACTTTGTAAGAATTTTAATCTTTATAGCTTCCTATTGTTTGTTTTGTAATCGTAGTTATATAGTAAATACAAACAATAGAAGAAATTACTTATAATGTACGCTGATTTTTCGTTTATAAGAGATACAAGGAGTTCATACAGAATAGGATAGACTAAAGACTATTCAAGGATCAAAGATCTATATGCTTCCGCATCTTATATATGGTGACTTTGTTCTGTGTTCTTTAGACTTTGCTTCCTGCGTACGTTCAATTCCTGTATCAGATTTGGTTTGTGTCCCACACCCCATAGAAACATTAGTCGGGATAACCTCCTCACCTAACTCCTCTCCCCAGCTTCGTGTCCGGTATACCAAATTTTAGCCAATACTAATACATATTTACATACGGGACAACTTTATCCTAAACACCTTTAACCTTTAACTTAACGTAGCCAACAAACCAACACCCTACGAAGGTTAAACCAGTAAAAAAAGTATGAAAAACAAAAATTCATTATTATTCATTATCCCTTTCTTTATGATAAATTCAATTTATTGCCAGTGTCTGGTTTGAATTATTTACGATTGTTGATGAATCATTTTTATTTTCGACTATTTTGATGTATCCACAAGCAGTGGCGTATTCTTCTGCAATGTAAGCTTTCCCTTTATTTTAAAAATGTCTCCTAAACTCATATTTCATTTCATTAAGTATACTATGTACATTTGAATACATAAAGCTCACCTAATTAAATTTAAGCTTAAACTAATATCAAATATTTAAAAAATAAAATATATTTTGAGCATTTGGCTTTTCGTTATGCTAAAGGCTAAAAATCTCTCTAAGGAAAAAACGTTTTTGTTTTATATTTCATTTTCGCGTTACTCTCTCTCTCGATACTGGCTAAAACAAAATTGCTTATCAGGATTAGGATTGTACATGGTATTTATTAGAAGTGGGAAGTTTCTTCTTTACTCTTTGTATGGATGTGTTTTCTCTTATTGTTAGTGTTTCAATCAAGAGATATCAACGGATCCAATAAAAATTCACCATGACTTGTGATGAGCTTTTTACTCAATCTTTGGTTTGCGCGGATTTACATAATTTTCTCAATGAATATTGCATCATAGAGGGGGTGACAACATAACATTTTATTGGAAAAATTCAATTGTATTATTAAGTACTACGAATTAAGTAATACGGATTTCATATTGGATGCCCTGTCTAACAAGCCGCCACTGGTCACAAGGTAAAATTATTTTTTTTTGTTTACCATTTACTTGAAAATAAGATGCAAAGAAAAATATTTATGGAGATAAATGGAGGTAAATGATCCGTTTTCTGGTACGAAGGTCATTTGAAATTGCGAGTAATTACTAGCTCGACACTGTTTGGCTACCTATATGTCTGATAGCCTCTACATATGAATTATAATTGGGTCAAGTTATTTTAGGACAAACTGGGTTTGGAAAATTCAGTTTAGAATGAGATTTAAGCCTGGTGTCTGCGGTCTCTTATGCTTAAACTTATTTTTATTTATCCAGTTGGCCAACCATCAATTTTCGCACTACCACTCCAATATTTAATTTATTTTATTTGTACAATTATTGGAATATAAATTTATTTCATTTTTTGTGGTATAAATACGACCTGCTGCCATCAGCAGACTTTAATTCAGTGCAACATTTAAGTCAGTCATATAACCAACAATAGCAAAATAATGAAAATTTTCTTTTTATTACTCATCGCTTTGGGATTGGGAGTAGATGCTCAGATTTCCTCACCCTCAATGACGAGTAATAAAAATCTATTTATAATTATTAAAAAGTTTACATAATTCTAAAATTTGTTGACAGCTTATTGCATAGAAAATAACGTCAGTTGCATTCTTTAAGCGAGTTATATTGGCTACGTAAGTTAATTTTATTTTTTAATTTTGTTCAATTAAAAAAAAAAATTATTTTAAGTATAGCCGCAGTATAGCAGCGGTAAAGAAAATTGACAAATAAAGGAAAGATAAAAAGACGAATGGAAATAAATAAATATCTTATCAAATATAGCAAAAGATTGTTACCGTAATGATTTAAATAAAATGTTTGGTTATTCAGTCGTTATTTTTATTATACCCTTTTCTCCCCTATTTTCTCTTTGTTAGATTTGCTCCAAAATCACACATACATACAATGACTTTGAAATTTCTGGTGGTGTGGTGAATACTAATGGCTATCACCAATTCTGTACCAAAGTTACAATACTCCTTAAACTTTAAACCCTCATACGGGTACAAAACAAAAATTTATTATTTGGTAACATTTTGATCAAAAAAAGTTGATATTTTTTAGCAAAGGCATGGGCTGGCCTGTAAAGTGTTTTAGATCAATTTTTTAAAGATCAATTGGTGGAGCCAAACTGTGTTAGAGAAATTTTTAAGAAGTGAGAAACTGGATAAGAAATGAGTCTTTCGATAATTTGATTTAATTTTTAATGTTGACGAAAATATTTTGTGATTTATCTTTGGCCTTAAGTTATTTACCTGCATTTTAACAAAAGATATGCCACCTGCTCTCATAAGCTACACACACACACACAATTTTCGTGCTAAATGGTATTTTTTTTTCGTTTTACTTTCTGATTAAAAAACATAACAAATTTTGTAAAAACAAATTTTTTCACATGTCATTATCGGATCTCAACGTCCTCCCCTCTTTAAAAAAATACCAATTCTAGAAAAAACAAGTTCTAGAAAACTCCACAAAAGCCTCAAATAAATCGACGTTGGCTGAGGACCGACAGATATGTCAAGGAATTGTGAGATCAGCCAAAAAAAAACCCACCTAGGTGGTTAAGAAGGTTAAATCAATCAATCCTTATCGGATCTGCTGCCTCCTTTGTTTTTTAACATATCCGAAAATATTTCATTAAAATAGGAGCCAAAGTAACTCCGATAAAAAGTTACGTTAGCTAAATTGTAATAAAACGATGTTGGACGAGAAAGACATAAAAAAAGCTCAATAATCTACAATAAAATTAATGCAAAATTTCGCCTAATTAATTTTTGTCTACGCTACTGGTTACCATTTTTTTTTATATTTAAATTCCAGTGAAGAATAATTTAGACGAAAGACCAAGAAGTATTTTTCCATATCATCAGAACAGTCATTTTGATTTAAATCCGAATTAAGAATTTTCATCCATTTCATGTAAATAATTAATTTAATCAGGGACCTACTTAACATTCTGGATAAATACTAATAAAAATTAAAAAAATAACAATAGTCATTTTATGTATTTAGGAATTTGGGTTACATTTATACATTCAATTAAATTACAATAATTTGAATAGCCAATAATTATACACTTTACAACAAGTGAGATCAATAAATTATATATTCAATAATAATTACGTTAATTATTATTACATCTAACAACTAGAATAACAATGTTCTTGATAAATAAGGAAATCTACATATTTATACAATTATTTACATTTACATATACAAAAAAAAAAAATAAAATTAAAATAGCCTGCTGTGGTAACATTTTGGTCATATAATTTGTAAAAATTACTAAAATTACTAAAAATTAATTTTTGTTTCTTTTTCCCATTTTTATTTTTAAATTAATATCAGTCTTTCTAATGTCAGCCATTAGCTTTGGTTTTTTTGCAAATACTATTTGTGATTCAACAATTTGTGTCCGACACCGCCGACACACACACCCCTCCCCACCCTTCACCTACCACTGTGCCCTGTGCGACCACATTTTTATAAGGAACATTAAAGTGAAACTTAACAATTAAAAAACTTATCTTCTCAGTATCTCGTCGATAGAGAAGCCAAAACTTTTTTCCGGTTTTACTACATCATCCCGTAGCGTTTCCTTCAGCAAACTATTCTTCTGCGACAAATCTAATGCGGGCACGCGTAATCCATCATCCGTTTCACTACTGTACGTGCCGGTCGTCGTATCTGTATGACTTTGCATATGTGACTTTAGATTAGCTCTTTGGTTAAACGAACGATTGCACACCTGACATTTGTGCGGTGGATCTTCACGGTGCGTCACCATATGTACCTGCAGTGTACGCGATTGACAAAATCCTTTGCCACAATCGTTGCACTTGAACGGTTTCTCTTTGGAATGAATGTATCGATGATCACGCAAATGATCTTGTCGACGAAATGCCTTCGAACATATATCACATGAATAGGGCCGTTCATCGGTATGGGTGCGTTCGTGTATCAGTAAATTGTATGATTTGGTAAAGTGTCGATTGCAGTATTTGCAAATGAACTGTTTCTTTGGTCTAGAGCCATTTGGACCGGTTACCTTAATCGGACCGATGCCAACTCGTGCGCTTGGATTCAGTCGCTGCATTTCGGATGGATACCGACCATGCTGAAATTGTTGCTGTTGATATAGGGCAGCATTTCGGATCCATTGATTCATTAGCATTGCTGGATGGGGTGTTACATTTGTTTGATGTGTGATTGCTGTTGAATATGGTAATGTGTAGCCGGATGGAATTTGGGGTGTATGACCGCTTTGCATTTGGGCCTGAAGCCACAATCGATGGTGATTGTGGTGGTGGTGTTGCTGTTGCTGTGGCGGCTGCTGTTGTTGCTGTTGGTAATGTTGGTGATGATGATGGTGATAGTTGTAATTGGTATTATCCATAATTGATTGATGTGTGGAATGCAAATGATATGCTGAATGATCTTGTGGTTGATGTGATGTCTGATGTCGTAAGTGTTCCATTTCATAGAATTGACTATGACGGGAGGTAACACTGGCCGGTGCCGTATTGTCTTCGGTTGGTGTATGTGGTGGGGTTAGCATGGGCGATAAACTTGGTGATCGTTCTTGTTTTACATTGATTGGAAGATCTTGGGGGAAATCTAAAAAAAAACAAAAAAATCTTTATTTAAAGAAAAAAAAAAAAAAAATTGTGCGCAATAATTTGTGAGTAAGACATTTTTTTGTATTTTTGTTGTAGAAAAAGTATCCTCAACGTATGCAGATGTAAACAAAAACATTAAAACGATCAAGAAAACATATTGCGCGAGTGGGTGACTTAATAGGTGCGCACAGCATGATCACAGCGGGTGGCCCATGCTTTTTATAATTTTACTATTCAAATTTTCACTATAACAGCTAAACCAAAAATAAGACTTAAATATATTTTACACACCTGGTTCTCGTGCTTGAATATCATCGATACTGATTTCACTGCAAGATGATGTCGATGCAGCCGAAGACATTTTTTTGTTGTTGTGCTTCTTTCGTTGTTGCAAAATTTAAAAAAAAAATTGATTGTATTCCGTCTCTTCAATGTATCTTGACTTAACTAATCCAAATTTGATAGATACAACACCTCTTATAACAAAACATAAATGTCACAATATCACAATAAATATCCAAAATAAACAGTTTCGATCAATTTGTTGTCCATTTGTACACTATCAGTATTTTTTCTCTTTTTCCTGATAACACACAAAAGAAAAGCAGAAAAAAACACACAAAAAAAAACACTAATTTTTGGTATATAGAATTACACTAGACGATGGCTAATTGTATACTGATTTTTAGTAGCACATACTCCTAGGGAAGTAACTTCTGGTAACCGAAAACTTTGTACTGGTGGGGATGTTACCGCCTACTTACTGGATTGGACAAACCATACCATGCTGAACGGTACGGTAGTCTTATCTGCTATAGTAGAAAAGAGAAACGATTTTTGCCGACCGTTTTTTAGTTATAGATAGAGGTTTTTCACATCGGTATATATATATATATATATATGTATATGTATATATATATATATTTATATACTGGATGTAGATAAAAAGTGCGGTTCCAATATTTCGGGTATATGAAGGAAACAATATTTTTAAGGGTGATGAAAATATTGGTTTTAGGCTTTAGGGATTGTTCTTTAATTTTTTTTTTTTTTTTACCTTAAATTTTTCAAATAAAGAGACATATGGGTATTGAAGGGATTGTGTCGAAATAATTTTCCATGAATGATTGATGAAGAGCTAACTACTTTGTTAATAATTAATTTTTTAATTACCTACATATTTTAATTTTAATTAAGAATAACTGAAATGTTTACACTACATAAATAAAATATAGTCAAAAGATATGCAAATAGTGATAGTGACCTTTTCAATTGATTGTATAGTAGGACTGTAGGTTGGTATCCAAATTGATAAGGATTTTTTTTCTAAATCTTATTTGTTGGCGTTGCTGGGTTCAAAAAAAAAAATCCGAAGTAGGTATTTGTGTTACGAAAACAGCGAGCAAATTTACAAAAATAAAATGTTGAGAAAAAAAAACGCATAAGGGGAGGGACGAATTTTTAATTTTGGATTTTTAAATTTTTTATATTTTCATTCTCAAAAGTTATTGCAATGGCAGATAACGGTAATTTTGATTGTAAAAAAAGCGTACACAAATGTGTCAATATATCCCTGAAGTGGTTAAAAAGATTTTTTTTTAACTTTCTGTTAGTTTTTTTTTGTTTTTTAAGTATGTATAGGTATCTCGATGCGCCTATTTTTCTTATTGTTCAAATTCATATAACTTTACCGATATTTCTATTTTTGGTTACAAGAGGATAACATCAATCGATATATTTTAGCCTAGTCCTTTCCGTTTCAATTTTGCTACCAATTATTTTATGAATTTATTATCAATGCACAATTTTACTACCCAGTCCCCAGTTGTACTATCTTTTTACTTTTATGATTAGTCGATTTTATATTTGTCAGAATATTCGGCTTTACTTTGAGAGAAAAAAATCAACCAAAATGGTTTTTATGGCCGAATAAGCACTTATTTTCGTTTTTCAAAAACTTTATTTATATTGCCCATAGAGCAAAAAATAAAGAGAAAGAAAGTAAGTTTTTTTAAAAGAAATTTTTTAAAAAACGGTGATTATTTTTTTTCATACTCATTTTTTTTTATCTTACTGATTATTTTTAAATATATGACAAAAAATAGATGTTCCGTTTTGTGAGTTCGTAATACAGATTTTTTATTGTTAAAAATCTGTCACCCGTTAGCATCAATATTAAATCAGCGATTCCCAAAGCAATTTTGAATCACGTAAAATTGTACAAAACGTAAATATTTTCCAAATTCTTCACATTATGCTGTTAACTACTTTCAATTAAGAATGACAATGATAAGTGTGTATACACTGGAATTGGAGGGCAGTAACGTATAGTGTGGATTTTATTTATTTCTATCCAAGGTACCCCTAAAATTCTTACTTTAATCTTAATTTTAAAAGTATTTTTATAAAGATAGTCTTATTTTTAAATAACAATTTTATATGCAATCTATTTTGCCTTATACATTTTTTTAAATTTTTCATCAATATTTGCAACAAAAATAAAATCCACGCTACGTCACTGACTCAAAATTTTTACATTGATTTTTTTTTTGTTAAGAAAAAAAATAAAAAAGAAAGATTGGGTACCACTGATTTAAATAATAAATACTTCTATAATATTATTTAAAATTACCCTTTAAGATGTCACTTATTTATATATACATACAAATAATGTATATTCATGTGCTGTATAATTTCTTATATTTTTTATTTTGAGTCCTTATACTCCATTTACTGTACAATTGTACATAATCATAAAATCCTTTCGTTTTTACATTAACATTACCATTTTGCATATTATTGCTCAAGGTCTTTTAATTTTTGTGTAGATATTATTGTTAAGGACGACGAAAGGATTAGACAAGCATTTTTCCGTTCAAGGTAGCCCTTAAACGTTTTTTCTTTTTGGGTTAAGTTTTATTCATCCAACACCCATTAAGATGGTCTATCATGAATCGCTGGCCAATGGATACGTTACGTGGATATGTTACAGTAAAAAAAAAAGGAGTTTGTATATTCGCTAAAGTTGTGTAATATGTCTGTAAGGCATCCTATTATGTATAATTAGAAAGTTTAATTTGTTTTTACCCCATCCAAAAATCCTGAGCGCTGGCTGCAAAAAGACAATGAAAATAAAACGAAACATTCTTTTAAATGATTGTTAATTTATTCATTATGGGATTAGAGTTTTTAATTTTACGGTAGCAAAGATTATAAACAGTAGACATAATAATTAAGCTAATTAACAATATTTTATGATTTAACCCTTATAATCCTACAACAAAGAAATTCAATTTATGACTGTAAACTTGGGTTCGATTTGCATACCTCGCTCACAGGCTAACATTATTTTAGAAAAGTGTACCCAATTATGGTCAATCAGCATTTTCGTATTGTAAAAAAAAAATTGTTGGAAACAATGGATTCTTTTAATCATTACACATTCCATATATAAGAGTGAACTTTACTGGGGTATTTATTTAATTAATAATCATCGGTTATACGCAAAGGTACTGTTTATAGGTTCAAAAAAACCATAATTTGTATTTATGTTGAGTGAAATTATGTCCGAACTGTGGACCCTCCTTGTGGCTTACGTTCCGAATAACTTTGGTTATATCGAATCTGCATAATCATTAAGATCTGGTTACGAGGATTTCTAGTGGGCACAATATTCAACTTAAATACTTACGACCTGACAAAAAGTCAAAGATAATATATAAGAGAATTTGTACGTCTACGTAACAGAATCCTTTTTTATAGGAAGGAAAAAGTTGTCTAAGTTTTCATGGATCGATTTAGTTCTGATTAATGTTATTTGCACTCAAATTAATAGGAAGAGGAACAGATTCCTAAGCATACATTGACGAACTGAATATGGAGTGTAAACATTTAGATCTGTCATTATTGATATTTAGGTCAATATGGAAATCCCAAATTAGCGGCGACAAGTGACGCGGCTCACGGTCAGTGTTTATTTGTGAAAATTGAATTAATAAAAGTGAAGTGAATAAAAAAGATAATTTTTCCCCCAATGAAGTGATTTAGAGAATGGAACTGTATCATTTATGAATAAAATAAATAAAGGCGAACCGAGATGACTGCCTTAGACAACACGGGAAATATTAATGATTTGTTAACTATTGGATTTTATATTATTTAGTTAAGAAAAAAGTGGTTCAAACGAAACTAAGCCTGGATGCATCGATCCGATTAAAAAGACTACTAATTACTCGGTAAATATCGAGTGCCGTGCATATAAAAATAATAAAATTGTCATTTTAATGGTTTACAAATCAGGGTTTTATGTAAGAAGTAACGAAAAAGGTGTTATTTGACTTTATTGTTTCTATTAAAATACGTTCACAATGACCTTTTGATTAATTCACTGTACACGTAAAATCCTTGTTAAAATATTTTAATCTATATGTCTGTTTAACAACCTTCCTAAAAATTAAGGCCACATCAAATATAAATGTCTATAAAAATTAATTATAAAACAATTTAGCGTCAAATGTCATTATTGTTGTAATAATATATTTTATTATGGTGACTTGTATTGAACAAAAATGTAACTGTAGTCGGGCAAAATTAATTTCTTTCCATCCATTCCTATTTACAATTGTACATATGTACGTACATATATATGTACATATATATACCTTAAATAATAAACTTCAAACAATGCCGATATTTAATCTAAAACAGAGATAATAATATGTGATGGCAGTCAAAATTAGTATAATTGCGTATACATTAAAGGTGTGCCACTTAATTTTCAGTATTTATATTAATATTTGTACCTATATTGTGTCCGTAAAACATTTTCAAAATGAAAATTTAGTTACATAGTTTATCGTTCAACAGAAATTGTATAAATAAAATATAACCAGACGATGTCATTTCCGATTTTTGGTTCATTATTATTGTAAAGAAATCTTTATTGAACGTATCGAATCGATTAATTAGAACCTGCAATCACTGGTAATTTTTGTTCACAAATTTCAATTTTAATTAATGGTCAAATATTGGAAAATTTTACGAATATTAATAACTTCAGCTGATTAAGAATAAATCATCTACATATCAAAAGAGAAGAAAAGGGTGCCTGGAAAAATTAATATATTGAAATTTATCGCGAAATAAAAATGAGAAAATAAATATGGACAGTCTTTTAAATCCATACCTTTTATCATCTCAAACTGGTCGCCTATTTACTATTCTACTAGTCCATTACTTCCTGTATTTACGCTTTTTTTTTCTAATTAACTCTTTTTTCATTTAAACAGTCATCTGATCGTAAAAATTCATATTTCCTAAATTACTGGAGCATTGTTCGGAGATCTGTTTTTTTTTTCAGTTAGCTGCTTCGAGTATCTACCAAAGAAAATATTTAAAAATGTTTAGCTAGTTTCGTTAGGGTGGAACATTTCGATCGAAAATTGGTTTAAAAACATGATTAGATGTTTTTTTTTATCTCGTCGTCTATATTCACAAAACGATTAAAAATCTTTAGATTATTATTTTGAGATCAAATTAATTTTTTTAGACGTTCCATAGTAAATGTGTGGATATATACGTGAATTTCTATGCAAATCACATGAAATCTTCACTTAAAAACGTTAAAATTAATAATTTCTATATAAAATTTATTTAATTCGTTCAGATTTTCCCAATTTTCCCTTACATATGTATACACATGTGTTTGTATAGGTGTCCCTAATATGTATTTTTAATAAAAATTCCTTCAAAAATTCATATCTCATAAACTGAAAAGAGCTGGTTTTTTTTCCAATTAGCTACTTTTCTTTATCTGAAAAGAAATATTTGGCCGATCAACGATTGTTAGGGTGGCACATTTTGATTGAAAAATGGTTAAAATTTTTTGTTAAAAATCGGGAGACTTGAGTTCAGCAAATTAAAGCTAGTATAGATATTGGGGCTAATTACCTCGTTTAGTATAGCTTTAAAAACATCGTCCGTCCGTTCGTGCGATGGTTTGTTCGTATGTTCGTCTGTTAATCCTATTGTCTGATGTTCATATGTTCGGTTGTTCATCTGTTTGCTTGTTCGTCTATTCTTTAATTTGTCTATTTGTCTGATTATTTGTGCATCCCATCGTCTACGCAACGTTTGTTCCTTTTCGGTACACACAGAATTTTTTGTTTAAAGTTTCTCGATCAACTGCTACGAAAAGGATTTGAAGAATATTTCTCTTTTCATCTCTTTATACAAATTTTCTGCACAGCTCCTCGTAAATCTATCAAATATGGAGAAATAACAATAAATATGAATCCAAACAATTCTATTTATCTGCGTGCAAATTTAATCATACCGTCAACTATACATACATACATACATACATACATACATACATACATACATACATACATACATATATGAATTAATTACATTGATTGCCGGCAATATTAAACTTATTGATTTTAATCGATATTAAGCAAGTTAATGCTATCATTCTACAGAGTCTTATCAAATATAACTCTATTGCCTTTAATTTTGGTTAATCGAAGTATATTGACCGAATGTTGTTTTCAATTTGATGAATAACTTTGCTTGTCTGAATTTTTAGTTATCAAAGTGATTTGCTACTGCGGTAGAATAAAACACAATTTTACTGATATCACTTTAACGTTAACGTTTACCTACATATATAAAATGTACTCGATTTATCTAAATTGTTGTTTATGCCAAATGAATCGATATTATCATCAATTATATAGGTACCGTATAACAAATAAAAAGGGGTGTGTTAAATATACATATAAAGGAAGATATTCCTTCTTGTTATTTAAATAACAATTTTTTATTTAATATACAAATTTTATTTTTAATAAATTATTTAAATTACGATCTTATTTTTAAAAAATTATTTTATTTCTTTTTAAAATAGTTTAAATTATTTCAAACAAATTTGATTGACTGATAAAATGCAACTAATTAAAAACTTTTACTAAAACATAATTTTTAAAAAAATTAAATATTGATTAAACAATTAAATTTAAAAATATAGTTAAAAAAAAACAATTTTACAAAGCAAGTAGCGATGTCAGGCAACACACTTTGAAAGTGAAATTTTGAAAATTAAGTCTTTCTTAGGTTAATTAAAAAGATTTTGTCGGCAATTTGTCACAAAGGCAGACATTCAGAAGGAAATGGTATATAAAACAGTAGTTGGAATGCAATTGAATTTGTTTAAAAAAAGTTATGCCACAAAAAAATTGCAAGGGTGCTCCTTCAGGTACACTTCATACCTATAATCAATAAAAATTTATATAGGGAGCTCTATAAAAAACGCCCCTAAAAATATATTTTTTCGAAACTTTTATTAAATCCAATAAAGGCCGATTTAAAGAAGAAAAAACCAAAAAAAAAAC
Source organism: Platyura marginata (assembly GCA_026745375.1). Taxonomy (NCBI): domain Eukaryota; kingdom Metazoa; phylum Arthropoda; class Insecta; order Diptera; family Keroplatidae; genus Platyura; species Platyura marginata. The sequence goes on along the minus strand of JANSTT010021594.1, from coordinate 38,730 downwards.
ATTTTTAGGTAAAAACAGCCACACGACTATTTTTAATATTTGTATTGAGAAAGTTTCCTTTTTAGAGATTTATTTATTTATTTTTTTTGAAAAAAATCCTTCCTAAGATGCAGAAATGTATTACTGAAGTCGGCATCGTACTTACAATAAGGGGCATTGCTGAATTTATATTGCTTTACAATGTTTACGTACGAATGGCGGCGTAGATCAAAGAAAATCGAAATATTACAAAAAAAAAAAAAAAATTGCGAAAATACAATTTTATTGTTTTAGAACAGTACAGTACATGATATCTTTCTTTCTTTTCTTTTTTCAGTTATGTCGGGTTTGTTGAGTATTTAAAAAAACAGATTTGGTTTTGGCTATGTAGTGGTACGTAATTAGATACTTACATAAATATGTAAAATTTACACATCCATACGCAGAGAATATTTTATTATACAGGAACAAAGAAAAAATTTAAGTTTTTTTTTTAAACGCCTTAATTGATTTAATACAATTATCTTCCAATTAAAGAAAGTAGACGAACTTTTAAAAATTGAATAGCTTAAGAAAAGGAGTTTTCTTGTTCAACTACATTTTTATTTTTAAATAATTCGAAGCCTTTTTGATTATTTATGGTCCGTTAAGACTAAATTATCAATAATTATGTAATTATTGCTTCCTTATTTTTCTTATTCCTGTCTGTCTTGTGCTAAGCGTTTTTCCCTTCCTAGGCTGTAATATTATTACAAAGTTACTATACCAAAATATTGTTTCAAAACAAATTCAGTCTGGTACCTCTGATCAAAATGAATTTATATACGTCAAATATAGGGTAAAATTACATTGGAAGAATTTGTATGGAAAAATGCCATAATTTAGTGCAAAAATTCTGAGAATAATTAATGCAGCTCGAACATTATGTATGCCTCAGATCAATGTCTATATTCCTGTGATGAAAATAAATTCATTCTTGTCACATTTTTGAGAATTTTTTTTTTTTTAAATATTCTTCTACTGGAGATTTTTTGAGAATTTTTTTATTTTAAGTGAGAATTGCTCAAAATTCTTTTTTCGTAATTAAATAAAAAAAACTTAGCAATTGATTTTTTTTTTAAATTAACTCACATGATATTAAATCAAAATTACCAAATCTTCTGAAAATAAAAAAAAAATCTCAAAAATCATTTTTTTTTCTCAAATAATAAAATTGTCATTTGAAATAATAAAATTCTCCAGTCGGATGCTATTCTCGAGTATATTCTCAAAGAGAAAATTCTCGAATTTTTTTTTTCGAAATGCTAAGTGCCCACTAACTAAGAAGAACAAACTACTTCTACTTATAAAATTATTTTCAAAATTATGATCATATACAAAGTGTAAATATAATAAATTTATGGATTATTTTGGCTTGCTCAACAATTACCATACATAATTTACTAACGAGTAATTAGACCAACTAACTTAACTATACTATAAGTAAGTGTATAATAATAATAAATAATATAAACAAAGTTGTACAATTTATTTGAGTAAGTATGAGAACTAGAAAAGTCCATCAATATTCAATGTGATTATTACATTGATATGGGAAGAGCATCTGTATTCCACCATCGGTATAGAGGCCATATACATATATGTACAGTAAGATCTCGTTTAGCGCATCCTCGATGAACGCTGTTTCGATATAATGAAGTCTGCTCGAAGTTAAAATAAATGCGCTACTTCCCCTAAATCTATGTTTGGTTGTTCTCGTGCATCATGTTCATTAGCAGTAAAACCGTGTCCAGTGGTCGAAAAATACATTGCAATTTTTTTTTCATTATATAGGGTCTTGATCCTCCAAATTTTGTTTCCAAATTCAAATAAAATTTAGTTTACCTACGTACTATTTGAAAATTTGATTGTAAATTATGCTTATGGAGACCTGAAGTTTCCCAAGTAAATTGCATGGAGAAAAATCACTTTTTGGGATTTTTTGAATAATTTTTCAGAGTTAGGGAAAATCTTCCATTAAACTTATAAAGATTTGTAGAGGATTATCCAACGAAGAATCATACATATGGGTTTGATGCCCCAATTCCATTCCATTTACACGGAAAACTTCAGGACTCCATAAGAACCATTAAAAATCAAAATTTTGAAAAACCAAAAAATACGTACCTACTATCTTTTCTTGAATTTGGAAACAAATTTAGCGGGTATCGAGACTCTCTATAAAAAAAAATATTCATTTTGCACCACCCTAGTGTCCACGTTATTAATACAATTTGCTACGTAAAACGTTTATTAGTTAATATAAAATGACTTTGTTTGGATTTAGTGGTCTGTTATCTTGAAAGCGTTAAACGTGGTCTTACTGTATATTAACATCATATAATTACTTAAAGCAATTAATACTAAAAATTATGTTTATTTTATCTCAAAAAGAGTCAAAAAATAATAAACAAAATTTAACTAATATGTGACTTAAAAATTATTATCATACTCATATTAAAGATATGCGAGGTACATATACTTTCCAGTAAGCCATTATAGAGATTAGCTTTCCGTTTTCATTATCTTTGTTTTGTGAGAAATTCTAAGGGTTAGTGAAAAGCCACTTCAGTAAAAATTTCAAGTTCAAATAAATAAATAGAATATGAAAAAAAGAGATTATCATTTTTATGGAAGATGCCACATTTCTGATGGTATGAGAGAGTGGCTAAATGAAATTTGATACATTTGACACTGAAGAGATACCCATTGAATTGGTGTCATATTGTCTCTGGTTTTCTTCACTTATCAGTTGTAGACATTTTTTTGTTATCTGCAAGTGAAAGATTCGATGTGTGCCATCCACACATAGCCACTTGAAAATTTTTTTTATTTTTTAAATTTCATTTTACATATGTTGCTGTTTAGCCACTTAAAATGTGTGGTGGTTACAATTTTGCCACCCTTGAAGATATTGCACATTTTCCATATTAAAGAGAAAATCATTTCTTTTAGGTTTTATTTATTTATTTTTTTTTTAAATTCAACCCTAACTTCTAAGTAGTTAAGTAATTATAGATGCAGCAGTTTATGCAAAATTGTTACGTTACCGAGTCCGTTCTCTATATGTGATCCACACCATCACTTGAATTTTGATTGGCCCGACATTTATACAAAATAATTCTCCAAGGGTCAGCATGATATGAGCAATTAAAAACCGAATTAAAAAAACAACAGCTACTACACTGTGAAATGTCGTCATGGTGTACCCGGTGCAGGTTAATAACGCGAACATACCTTTTGATAGATATTGACTATATTACACCAACTCCGTCATCAAAAATACGGTGTAAAAATATCGTACTCGGCGTAGCCACCAAACTGAAAAAAACGGTGCTGAACAAAACGCTTTTTTCACAGCTTCTGAGTAGATGAAATGAAAACGACATTAGAATAAAGAAAACTACTAGAACAACATTCCGATGTAATTGAAAGACCACTGCGGTTACAAATTCACGCTGAAAAATGTTTCCTTCTAAGCCTTTAAACCAGTTTAATGTCAAAATATTATTACAAAATACGAATTAAACTTTAAAAGTTTAGGGAGCGGTTAAAAATGTTAGTATCATCACTTATATTCTAAATTTACTTTATTTCACCAAAATTATAGAGGAAAAAATTTAAATATCCTTTATAGATCTAGAATTCTTGAGTAAATTTCGGCATTTCTTTCTTTCAAGTCTCTTTGGAGTGTTTTTTTTCTCCTTCTAAAATGTCAAGTTAAAATTCCAATTTTTCTATTGTGGGGAAGAAATGCTTTAGGAAAGAAATTTTTTAGGTAAGGAATTCTTTACGGATGAAATTCTTTAGGACAGAAGACATTTTTTAGAGGAGAAATTCGTAGTGTTTAAAAATGAACATGAAAATGTACGCTTCGTACCTGATATATATGTAAATATTTTCAAAAAAAAAAAAAAAAATTATGGCTAAATATACGAACAAATTTAAAAAGTATTTTCTCCCTGGTATAGTAAAACCATCACAGAGGCGGACATTGAAAAATTTTTGGATTCCAATTTAATTTTTATATTTAAAAAAAATTGCTTTTCAGTTATTCCTATCGGTAGACGATAATAAAACTAAAAAATATCATTCCATTTTCTACCTACTGTGAACGATGTTCGGCAATAGTTATTGCGTAATAAACAAATTTCCATTTCTATATTCCATAAAATAGCTTTAAACAGTATGCCCTATCGATCGACAAAAATTCTGAAGGAGTCGTACGACTTGCCCGTTTTATCCACTGTTTTCGACACCCTAAAAAAAAAAGAAGAAGAAAAAAAAAAATAAAATAAAATCCATAATAAAAATAAATACATAAAACTTATATTGCACAGTTGTCCTTTTTAATAAAGAATTTTTTTTTTCCTCTGAATATCCATTAAAATGCGTCAGTGTTGTATACAAAAAGCAAATAATTGACCTCTGCAGGAGAAATGTACCATAAAAGCCCGGGCTATAAACTTATAAAAGTCCCTATATATTATATACATTGTGTATATAATTCTACAACAATGTCCAAATATCAGTGGGGCGCATCGTACATCATATGTTTTGGGGGGATATACATTTTTTTGGGGAGGAAAATATAAATTTTTATTATTATACAAGAAAAGAGATAAATAATAAATATTGGATGGATACTGTTTTATAACTGGTGGATGTCGGATGACATGGATGCGAAATTGTTCTACGTTGGGGTGTGTGGGAGACTGTAGCATAGCAACCAAATAAACGGCAGCCATATTAGTGAAGAGGAAAATTGTCTTTTATATATATAGCTAGATGTGTTTAGGTGTGCATAGCTATGTAATATAGAGAGCATAAGAAATTCACGTTTTCTCTTGTATATAGGGGTGGAAATTTGTGGGTGGTTGTATAAATCGACATATTGTTGGATTGTGGGAGTTTTATAGAGAAACCAATAAAGTGAAGGATTTATGATGTGAAAATAATTATTCGAAGAATTATATTGGAGCCATTTTATGGTAAGCGTTTGTATATTGAATTTTTAATTGAAATTTTGTTATTGATGGAGTCACGATACTACACATGTATCAAAAATGATATTTTTAAACTGTGAGAAAAATATAAAAAAAAAAAAAAATTAATAAAAATTATTATTACTCCATAGAGACCACCTTAAAACAATATTCGATCCTTCAAAAACAAATTGATATTTCAACAAATAGCCAAACCATTAAGTAGTTGCACAAAAAATGTTTAACATTTTATCTAATAAATTTAACAAATTTTTTGTTAACCTAATTTTCACACGTACACATATGTAAAAGGTCTCTTGCAAAGGGTCACAAATGTACCGTATACGATATGTTTACCGTAATAAATTATCGAAATTGGGACAGTGCAACTGGATATTAGTTGAAATCGATAAAAAAGTGAAATTTTTGGTGTCAAATTTGTAATATGAGAAAGAAATTGGCGCACCATAATTTTATTTATTTTTTATTTTATTTTTTTGGTTAATTTATGTGAATATTAGAAATTTATGTTTATTGTTGAATGACATTTAACAGATTTTATAAATATTTGTTTAGTTGACATTTATCGCTGTCAATAAATAAAAAAATATTTTTGAAAATCAGTGGTGCCTTCTCTCGGTATTCTTGGTGTTCAACTTAAAATCAACATCATATATTTTTCAAGCCAATTCTGGTGTAAACTCTAAAAACCGTCAAAAACCGCTCTAAAAAACTGTTCGAGTGTCACTAATGGTTATTATCATATTCTCAGTGAATAGTTTTTCGATTAGTGTTTGATTATTGAGGCCAAAGTCACCAAAAAAAAACAAAAATGACCTGACCATTCTCACTGTCACTGGTTTTTAGCGGTTTTTAGATTTGTCTGTTAATTATTAGTATATATTTAAAGAACTTTTATTAATTGCTCAATATGTCATTCATATATCATTAACTAGATATTTATATATTAAGTGTACCAAGGTATAGGTATGGATTTTATTATTTTTATTTGATTCGCTTATCAACTATCGACACCTCTAATCAAAATGGCTTAGTTGTATTGGTATACGAATTGGTTATAATTAAACAAATTTTATCCATTTATAAACAACAACGTTTGCTTGATGAGCAATATCACCATATTTATAACCAGTATGATATACTACAAATGAATTGTGACATTCGTAATCCGTATATGACTACTTTATACTTGCTGATAACTATTGTCGGTAAATTTTACCAAAAGTTACCGCTGTGTCTAATCTATCAAAGTAAGCGTTTGATGTTGTGCCGCTATCATTTCTATTTTTTTTTTTTTTTTTTTGGGAATATCATCCATCAGATAGTGTTTTGATAAAAATATGAAAAAAAAAAAAAAAAAAACGAACATAGAGGGGTACTCAGCTAATTTCAATAATATTTATTACCGTGTCGCTTCGTACAAAATATATTGGCATATTAAAAATAAAAAAAAAAAAAAATGTTAATATTAATGGATGGGTGGCAAATATTTACTTTTTACTCATACTCTCATAATGTACTTAACCTCGCTATATGCAAATTATTATATAGAAGGCATTTGATAATAAATTTAGTGTATGTAGTTCCTTTTATTTTTTTTAAAAAAAACATATTCAATTTCAACATTTATAAATACACAACGCCCCTAATTCCAAGTAAAATTCTTTCACTGCAATGCAAAATGCAGGCTAATCGAGAAAAAAAAACCACATGTGAAATTTGATATGAAATCAAAACCTCCCAGAGGTTCAGTAGCTAAGATTGCTGCATTGAACATACATACATACATACATATGAGGCGTATATATAGTTATTGGATATTTAATTGTTATGATAATATATGAAAATTGATTTCGTCTATGAATCATATTTAAGGTTTGACAGAAAACAGGTGGTTATTTTTGTATACTATGAATTAGTCATAGGAATTTTTTACTAATTAAATGTTAAAGGATTTTATATAAATTTTGCTAACTTCGCTTAGAAATTTGAATTAATGATTTTTCTAAATGAGCTATTCTGATAAGCGCACAAACTTACAGATTGTGGCTGGTACGGTTAATCTTTCATCATGATAAGATAGATTCTGAATTTTGGAAAAAAAAATGTTGTTGATGAGATTTCCATGATGTTCTCTGATTTTCCATGAAAAATCCATAATAAATTTAACTCTACTAAAGTACAAGATCAATCTACGTAAAATATTTTTTCCCCAATTAGAGGTGGTTCGAATATCTATAGCCAACAAAGATCTAAGAAAGCAGTCATATGGCCAGAGCACGTATTAAGGATGAGTGACTACTGAAAAGTAAAACCAATTTTCAATCGGACGGTACACGTGCTAGATAGCTAGAGGAAGACATAGAAAAAGGTGAATTGATTGCGTGAAGACTTGCACAAGCTAGGTGTGGACAATGTGCTGCCTAAGAATTGACAGAGTGTGCGAGCATTTGTTAAGTCAGTCAATATCTACTTAGGGTTAAAACGCTGATAAAAAACTAAATCAATCTGGCCAAAAACACACTTAAAATGCAAATCAACCCATTAAAACTTTTTTTTAACCTTTAAGTAATGTATTGCCTTATGATATCTATATCCTTGTCTATATCTATCTGTAAAGTATACAGTATACAGTCATTCTTAAGATTTATGATTAAAACATTAAAAAATCAACAATGAACCAAATCACCATTAGGAATGCCAATACGAAGATATTTATTTGTCCTTTTACGTATATGAAAATTTCGAAAATGTTTTCTTAACAAAATTAAAAAAAAAAAACCGAACATTACCTCGATTAATTGCCAGTGTATGGTCAACAATTTAGCCACGCGTAATTTGTTTTAAGAATTTTTTTCAACAGACCCAAGCAAGTGTTTTGACCTTCTTCTGAATATTCTCAAATGTAATATTTCCTTAAAAATATAACCAGGATGATGGACAATCTTTACATAAGTCTGTAGTGTGTCGATAAAAATATTTTTTTTTTAAATTTTTTACAAGGACACAAGTCACACGACCTCATGTTTTAAAATGGTTTGCAATGGGCAACCTTTTGTTGGTGGACTAATATAATCAAAAATGTATCTCAAGTTTATTTTTCTTCGAGCCAGTTTTAAAACCAATCTGCCTATGTATATTGATTAATTAACAAATTTTTTTTTTTTTTTTAATTTTAAGTTTAACTCTGGCTCATATATTTTATACTATTTGTTAAGAATTTATTATTAATTTCTTATTGATACGTCATTTCAGTTGGAAATCTTGTTCAATTGATTTAGCAAATATTCCCCGCAATGACGCCATAAGCCTACAGTTTTAAGTGGAATCCGAACCACTCCATCCAAAGTCAAACCCCATAAGAGAGAAAAACATTTTCATATTTCACTCTAGGCGAGAATTAAACCCTGGACTTGGAAGAAATTTTATTTTCATTATAACTTTCTTAATGTACAACCCCTGGCTGTTAGTATTACTGAACTATTAAAGTTCAAGAAAAAAAATTGACTTTTACTGTAAATGGCGGTCATAAAACGATAAAAATATTTATTTATTTTTTTTTTTCAATATGTCCATCAAAGAAAGTATAAGTACGTTTCGCTTTGATGTGAGAAGGTACAACAAACAAGGACACTATTACTTCAATAATGTGCCATGTTTTGACAAAAACCTAATTGAGTTTGTACATGCAATAGGAATAGAGAGTCATAGGCATAGGCATAGAGAAGACATCAAGCTGATAACATAAATTGTTTTCATGGTTTGAGGAACAGTTTTTTTTTTTTTGGTTTTTGGCAATGGTGAATGTTAGGAAAATAATGGTTTTTTTTTTCTTTAAAAATGACCAATAATTGTGGAAAAACATTTACAAATAAATTGGTTCACACTTTAATATGTTTTACCATTGGGCGAAAATATTGTTTTTGAATATGCTGAGATTTTTTTGCTTTTTGACATTTCATAATACTGTAAATTGGTGAAAAGAGTAAACTACAAGGTAAAATATGTCATCAAATTATTATACAAATAAATGAAAAAGTATATGGGAAAATTTCTATTCAAAAAGACGTAAAATAAAATATTAAAATTACAAAGAACAATCTAAATTTGCTAAAATTTATGCCTACTAATTGTCAGTAATTATACTAAACTTTTATCAACATATACAAATACATTAATTAAAAATTATTATAAAATTTAAACTGAAACACTTTTTATGTTATTTGTGCTGTTTTACATAATAAATTGTTAATTTAGTGCTAAATAAAATCACTTTACAATGTTTACTATTAAAACATATGTCGGCACACCTATATATACACAGTGTTCAAATTAATTAAAATAAACGTTATAGTCATTCTCATTGCTCAGTATAAAAGTGCCTAAAAAAAATTTTATTTTAGCAACTTTTGATAATTTTTTTACTGTTAATTAACATTTTTTGATAATTTGTTTACTGTTAATTAACAATTTTGGTTGTAAAATAACAGAGATAGTAAAGATTGTTGTTGTGGATTTGTTTTTGATTGAATTGTATAGGTATTTTGAATTAGGGTTATTAAAATTTTTTTATTGAAATTGTCTCGGTTCAAATGAAAGCATATAAAAACAATAAAACAATTGACACAAATTTGTCAAATTCTATTAAAATTATATTTGAAAAATTAATAAAAAACTCTTTGTAGAATAATTTTTAACAGTCAATAGAATAATTTATAATATTACTAGATTTACCTACTACATGGATCCACTGGGGCACAGAGATTTCGAACAAACTATATTAATTGTAATAATGTTCATTGTATTAATGTAATTTTGTATGGGCGGTCCTATAAGGCTTAAGATGGAATAAAAATGATGGTCATAATCGTGATTTCTTTAATAGACCAAAAAGTTCCACGGTGCAACGATTTTCCTAATTTTCGCTTACATATCTTTCCGAGTCAACCAGCAAATTAAAGCTAAGGAATGAACGAATCTATTTATGTATCTATAGATGTTGAGGTTTAACTAGACCTTTAGTATTTATTATGATTTTTCCAATCTCAAATTTTATTTTTCTTTCGAAACATTTACCAATTTTCAAACGTTCCAATGTTCTATAGCAAATATATGGAAAATCACTGAAAAAGATTTGGAAATGTCTACTATCTACAATAATATTGATTTCTAGATAGGAACAATATTTATCAAATTTAAGGAAACAAAAGAGTTAACATCACAAGAATTAGAAAAACCGGGTTTATTCCAAGCCGTCCATTTAATAGTAAAACGTATGTCGATTCTTTATGACAATAAAATTGTGAAACGTAAAAAATCAAGTTTTATTCTAGACATCTCATACGTTTTATTTTATCCTCGTTGTTAATTCTATCTCCTTTTCTAACCAGTCTCTTTTGCCTAGCCATTCATAAGATTACTAAAATGGCCGCTAGATCGTATTAATCGTTATGAATGAAAATAATCGAACGGTATGGGCGTGGCACTATATGAAATGGATATATATATAATTTACAGTGGTACCGTTCGTACACTAGCTATTCATGGAATGGACAATAGAAAATACAGCGAGTACAAGTTTATAAATAGAAATTAGTTTTTATAGCCGTATGAGCGGGAGCATTAATATGCGCACATCGAAATTGAATTGATAATAGTACCTACTCCTACATAGTTCTTCTATTGTAATTTTTACTATACCTACTGCAATTATTCATACACTCTAAATTTTGAAGTCCTAGAATACAGAGATGGGCGAAATCGGTCTTTTTACTGATTCAGTCATTTCGTTCAATCGTTTTAAATGATTGAGAAAAATGATTCGGTCATTTCGTTCTTTTGACTCTTTTGACTCTATTTAGCAACAGTGAGAATTTGAACGAACCGAATTTGAATCAATTGATTTGAAACATTTGAAAATGCAATTCTAACAAATATTTTGAATAATAGAGATTGTTTTTATCGATAATTTAAATATTATTTGTTCAAATGTAAAAATAATTTTGTTTTTGAACTTTTTTTTTCAAAACATCTTTTTTCGCCCAATGATTCGATCAAATTGAACGAATCATTCGCGAACGACACATCTTTACTAGAATACACGAGCAAGGCCAATAGAAAGCTTCACTCGGTGTCGTTACTCAAAATAAGGGCCCGTAAGTTTCTTCTACCGTGCCCGCATATATTTATTATATTTATTTCATATACATGTGCATAGGTACCTACCGTCTTTATCCAATCTGATATTTCCCGGACCAAATGTATAAACATTTTCTAAAACCTAAAAAAATTATAATTCCCAAAAATAATATCAAAAATATCCATTCCCTTTATCAACCATAATAATGCATTGGTCAACATCATCGTTTTTCGTTTAAGGAAGTATTATATTATTTTTTGAATGTAAATATTTATTTTTCCTCCTCCTTTAACTTCTTTATTACTAAATTAAAGATACTAACTACCTATACATAGGTAAAGTGACAAAAAATTATAATTATGTTAAACAGGTACCTTACGATAACAAATTCACTTTGGTGTGAGCTCATCGTTAAACCTTAACAGAAGTTGGAAAATTTATGGGAACAATTTTGACATGTTACTTACTAAATTATATGTAAAAGGGAATCGATGCGTTTAAAAAGTCAACCAAATGACAAATGCTTAAAAGGGATAATCTATCCTTGAGGTGTACGTTTTGCTAAAATAAACATCCGTAATTAAAATGGAAATTCTTTTATTTTTCGAGTTAGTTGTGCAGCTATTGAATAAATTACTCGTTTACCAATTGTGTTGATGTTGAATATCAACAATATTCCTATGAAATGCATGTAAAAAAGGAACGGGTAGGCGACACACATGTCAAATAAAGGTTATTAACAATTTTAAGCAAAAATACAGTCCCGATAAATTTTCTCAAAATTGTCAGTGCAAAACAAAATTAATTCATCGATCCATTATATTTTGTTGTCAATTTATTTTATTTTATACTTGAGGATAATTAACAATTAAATCTGTGGACATTTTATCTCGCCGATATACAAAATGGATTATTGTATCGGGACAATTTTTATACAATTTTTAGTTATTATTTAATTTATCTTGAAATGAAAAAATTCTATATATGCAGTGTTATCAGAAGTAGAGATAAATTTTACTGGAGATCAAATGTTTTTTATTTTTAAATTTTTATTAAGAAATTAAATTAAATTTAAAAACTTTTCAACAACAACAAAATTTGCTTATAAATTTAAGAGATTTTAAAAGGTCCAGGCGCCACTAAAATTACTTAATTTAATGAATTAATAAATTTTGATGAAAAACACAATTTTCCGAAATACAAATAATTGTGAAATAACTTTCCATGGAATTTGTACTTTATCAGTAAATAAACAATATTTGATTTATGCGAACAATTTATAAATAACTAATCCATATTAGGTCCGGACTTTCATTACTAAATTTGTAATATGCCTGTTGTTAAATTTGTCACTATTTTTTTTTGTTCAAGGAATAGTAATAATTTGTGCAAATTCTCTAACGCAGTCTTTCTAGTCGATTAATAGAATGATAAAAAGATTTTTTTTCGTACAAATTTCGCCTTTTTCCAAAGTGGCTTAGTCGAGTGGATTTTTCTAATTTGGAAATATTAAAATCGGTCACTTTGAAATAGTAAAATTCGTAATTTATTAATCAAAAAGCAAAAAAAAATAACTCTACGATAAGAACAACAAAAAAAAAAAGAATACTTTCTACTTTTCTAATAGAACACTATAAAAATTTGGCACAGATTTGCTATTTGTTATTTAATACGCAAAATTATTAGGGTAGGGTAGGGTATCAACATGAAATTTAGAAATTTGGTAATAAATTCATATTCATAATTAACTCTAACAAATTGCACTGTTGCTGATATGTATGTATACTAACAGGATTACAAAACCAAAAGGAAAGGATTAGAATTAAGTTAAAATAGCAATGTTTGGAAACATGTTTTTGGTATAACAATAGTTCATACATTCAACCCTTTCAAAATATTAATAAAAATATGGTAGATTCCGACAGTGTGCTAGGCAAAACATTTAAAGAACCCGAAAAATTGTTTGCAAAAATAGTTTTATGACATTTTTGCTAATAGGTACAATAAAAACTATCAAAAAGGCAAACCCTTTTCGTTTACTGTTTTCGCATATACTTAGTGTAAACTGTCGTAAACCTTTTACCCGTTCGAAGTAAATTGCACCCCTGCCATTGCAATCTATTCAGTGTAAAATTGAAATTTGCAAAAACATCATAAAAGTGTCCGTTCTTCTACCAAATTTGACCTAGATTTTAACCCATTAATACCTTTAGGCTTTAGCATAAGTGAGGTGACGGAAATTACTCTTATTGCCTATACTCAATACTAATATTTTAATTATTATTGTCCATATCCATATACACCAGAGTAATATAACAAAAAGGTAAAATACTGATTCTTTGTAACTACCGATTCAAAGGGGTTTATGGGATAAATATTTGCCTTGAGTTAAGTTTGTCAGAATCAGTTGCGTATAACTGCGCCCCTCCCCTCTTAACAGAATCATACATGTTTTAGATTAAAAATGGAAAAAAGAATTTTTGCTCTCTTCACTCGCAAAAATATTTGCCTACTCCTTTAATGTTTAGTGTTTTATTTTGTTAATGTTTTTGCTCCATAATTAGGACATAATAATTTATTTCTCAAGTAAAGTTCTAAAAAAAAAACCAAAAAATCTCGTATTTTTCAAATAAAAACCAAACTAAATTTTGCTTGCTTTATTCTCAATCCTAATTAACTTCATTTTTGTTACATTGGTATTATATAACAAAGTGATTATTATCCTTTTTTATTTTTTTTATTATTCACAAAAAATTCATTGCCACGACAAATCTATGTGCGCCACTGCGTTGATCAGAAAAATCAGGTCACAATATTTATGCCTCTCTAAATGTCTTATTCTATATTTAGGGATGTTGTAAATATTTAAATTGTCCTTTGTTAAAAAGGGTTTCCCCCCCCCCCCCCGTTCTTCTTGTATATGTAAATATGCACCATTAAATCATATATATGCAGATGAATGGATATGGGCGGATCAGTTAGTGATTGTGAGATGTTGATAGAAGATTTTAATTTTGAGATAAGTTTAAGTGATTTTTGGATTGGAGTTAATATGACAACTGTTGGAAATTGTTTAATAATTGGCCATTTTATAATTAGCATTTTAATCAGGGTATAGATAAGATTAAATTAAAGATATAACGGAAATGAAGATTAAATCAATAAGATTGTTCTACAATGGTGGATATGGTTGTAAATATTTTAGAGAAAATCTTTATATGCTCGATTTCTAGTGATTAAACTATTATTTTTCTTAATTTTTGGTATATAATAATTATGATAATTTAAGAATTTAAAAAATCCAAAATGGCGATTCTGTTTTAAGGGATAATAGGTAATACTAGAAAAACTTCCTAGAAAGTGGAACCTATCGCATGATAGTCCAAAGTCCTAATTACTGATCTACCAATATGGCTAAACGAAAAAGACATAGAAATTCATTTTTACCACCTAATAAAACATTAAACTAACATTCTTTAAACTCGAAAATATTTTGGAGGTAGTGGTCCACAATTTATATTTTCTCTTTTTTCAATTTAAATTTTAAGTAATTTTATTTTAATTGTGTAGTAGGTAGGTGCTTCAGTTTATTCTACTCTTTAAAAATTGTGGAAATTTTCTTGTTTTTTCCCCAATTGATACTAATCTAACCTCACTTCATGTATATTTTTTTTTTTACTTTCAATCTATAATTTTTATTTCTGTAATTTTAAATTTGATTTTTTAATTTAATTTTTAACTTTATTTAAATTTATTTTTTACTAATTTATTATAATTGGTGAATTAACGTTTGCTTACTTTATTTTCATTTTCAAATGCCTACTAAGTTAAATTTATTGTTTTTCGTATAATGAAAAAATAAAATTTATTTAATTTCTGGAACAACTCACGCCTCACAAACTCTAACGTAATAAATTTTGTATTCTGAATTGATATTCCTTGTCGAACCATGTTCATTCTATTGATCTATGATCGCACTTAAATACCTATACCTAATAGTTCAATTTAATTATTGATCAAAAAAAATAAATTCTAAAAAGCCATATACGAAACCAAAAAAACGATTTACTCTGATAATAAGAATTATTTACTTAATTAAATATGTACAGATGCAGATACAGTGGAAATTTTGAATGGAAATTTTTGAAATTAAATAAAATGATATCACATTTTTCGTCTAGTTTGTTTTTCAATTTTATTAACCTTACCAACATAGGGGAGACACGTTTCGCATTTTCATCAATTCCTATATGAAATAATATGGCTCAAATGTGATTATTTGTATGAAATATTATCATTCATTAACTATTTTTGAATAAAAAAAAAATTAAATTTTTTCGCCTAAAATCGTATTATGACGGATTTGTTTGAAATTTTTTGAGTTACTAAATAAAGAGTAGAATGACGAACGATTTTCTCTTTTATCCATATATTGACAATACAATTGTCAAGATAAATGTCATATCTCAACGTACCCCATTTCTCAAATTACCCCGATCTCCTCTATATTTACAATATATATAAGTAGTAAGTACATATACATATATATTTACACCTCATATATGCAATGGAATATAAATTAAATATTAAAACAATTGTTGAAAATGTTGCAATTGTATTTGTTCGCAAGATGAATAACAAAACAAAAGCTACGTACTTTTTAATTATTAGTTAAATTAATTCTGGCATCTAGATAAGATGAAACGTTTTATTATATCAATATTGGTCTCTATAATTGTGGTAAGTTTTACTCAATTTTTTTTTATATTATTGGTTGAATAAATATTGTCGTCAGATGTCTAGTAAAACTGTTTAAAAAAAAAATGCGTATTAAAATTAATTATAGGCGATCTGGGCAAATGCAGTTAATCCGACGACACCTGCTACTCTGGCAGAAACTGGCCTACTTATTAATAATATAACAAGTAAAGGAAGAATTTATAATTTAGAAATATCTTACTCATCAAACGGATCAAATGGTGTACCCACCTTCATAATAGTGAATAGCAATGGAAATTAATTCGATTTTTGAGAATAAATAAATAATTTTTTTGTTGTTTAACTTCACTGCATTTTTATTAATTTAAATGTTCAAATATAAACATAGTGAATATTCTAATTAAAATCGGGTAATATCGAATTTCAGAAGATTTGTGATGGTTGTTTCTGATGCGTCTCCAAGACAAAACTAAACGCAGTGAAATTTTAAGCACGTGTGTAAAATTTTTATTTATGAAAAATTGGTACAACATACTGTTACCAATAGTCTTAGACATTTAAAAAAAAAATGGTTTTAATGTTAGTCTTTTAGAGAAAAAAATCATAGCTGGTAAACCCAACTTTTGAACGTTGACTTTCTTATAGTGCATCCACTTACACTGACGTTCGTTGAATGAAATGTTCCAATTATATCGTAAAACGAGAAGGCCTGCATCTAGTTAGGATCTGTGAAGTGCGGTTGGAACACTTCCGATTGGATTAGGAGTACATTTCCAACTGTAGTGTAGGGAACATTAAAAAAAATATTTTAGAATTTGATAGGCTTAACTTCTACAAATGTAACAGTTGTAAAGTTTAACAACAAAAAATGTATATAAAGGTAAAACTAATCGTTTTAATTTACATATTTGGAATTATTAAAGAGATCATAAGGGTCAAATTGACACAGTTAGTTTTAGTGTGCGAGTAATTCTACATTTTAAGATATACATATGTACACAAGTAGATACACAAATTTTTCTGTTATTAAACTGCGCCGATATTATTTTGTACATACCTACTTAAAAATCACCTGGTAAAATAAAAACAGGTTTTTATTTGTTTACAATTCCTATATATACGGATACATCATACAAAAAATTTATTAATCTGCAGATAGAGTTACATATTTTCGTATAAAAAAGTATTTAATTAATATGTTAACTCTATACACATCATAATCGATTCAATTAATTATTTTGGCAAATTTTTTTTTCTATACCTACCAAAAAGATTGTTATTTTTTTTTTTTTTTAATTTACATTTTACGTGGCAATTAAAGTTGTATTTTTACGTGTAGAATTCCTAAGTTAACACATGTTCGAATATAGTAAAATATTTTTCATATTTAATGTTTCATGTTTCAGAACCTCCTATGGTGTACCAATGTACCAATGTCTAACAACTTTTCATGAGGTTTATTAGCACTGTTAAAATATCAATAAAAATATTTTTTTTTTGTTTTGTTTTGTTTCAAGTAAGTATTTTTTGGAGTAGAATTTTTGATAGTCAAATTCTGTATCTACTATAGATAAAATATTGTAAAAATACCTTCTGTATTAACATTGACAATATTATTCTCAAATAAATTATTTATGTTAGTTAATTTTATTTTCTTAATTTATTTATTATGTTAAACAGACCGTACACGTTACATTATAACGTAATTAAGAGATTTGCGAAAATGTTATTCTATGAATACTTAAGTACCTATTCAAGACTCAACTATAATCAATTTGCTCGACTAAGAAGCTTTGTGTAACCTTTATTTTGGTTTATCTATATAATACATACGTACTAAAAGGTGGAAAATTCTGCGTCTTTTATCTGTATGTTTGTGTTGATGTACATATATACATTACAACAACAATATTTAAAATTTTTCTTTGATGTACAAATTACCATTTAGAATGACATATTCAAATTCGATATACTCATACTAACTAGACATATTTTTTGTATATTCATATCTCATCAGAATATCTAATTAAAAATTAAAAATAAAAAAAAAAAAAAAACTTGGAACAGATTTTTCTCTATATCTAAACAAAAGTCATTCATTCATATACCAAACTAAATGCTTCAGAGGAAGCAATCACAGTGCAATTTTGTGCTTTTATTCATCAGAGGGTAGAATTCATCCGAAGCTCAATCCATTTTCATAATATACCCACAGAAATGTTTTCCATTTAAATTTAGCTTCAATGTACTATATTATATGGGGAAAATAACAAAAATGTTTCCTCCAGCTATGAAAACCAATTCACCGGTGCTTAATCTTGTTTAAAATTGGTTCAAAGAGGGTATGCAAAAGTCAAAGATAACATCAGAATATAAAGAATCCTTCTTTGCTACGTGTATTTTTTTTTTTTTTTGTGATTTTATGTATGTATAGAATATTTTATGAGTTAAGTATTTGTTGTAGTTTTGAAATTTGATTTTTTTTATCAGTTAGATGGCAAATTAATTTTTTTTGTATACAAACTTGGAGTCTCCCCTCCCATTTTTAAGTGAGTTCGAAATTTGTTTTGTATTAAATTTGAAAAAGTTAAAAAACGGCTGAGGTAAAATGGTGATAGGAAATTTTTTTTTTTCCTTTATTATTTTTAGTTTTACTTTAATTTTTTATTTTTTATTTGGTAGATTTACCTGTGCTCAATCTTTGGATTATATCTGCGGATAATATACTGGACAATTTATGGACATCCAATTACAGGGCCGGTTCTATAAAATTGACCGCCTGTGTTCAATAATTATTTGGCCACTCCTATCCAGTTAATAAAATAAAAGTCATAAATATAATAAGAATTTTTATTTTTTGTATTATTATATAACAAAAAAAAGGCCCCCGCGCGCGAGATTTCTTAAAAATATCTTAAAATTTGTAAAATATAATTATGCTTTAATATTAGTGACGTAGCGTGGATTTTATTTTTGCCTATACAAAGTACCTTTGAAATTCTTACTATAATCCGCCAAACTCCATTAATTCTTTAAATATTTTGATAAAGATAATTTTACTTCCAGTAAAATTTTATTTCCAATCTTTTTTGATTTATAAATTATTTTCGGTTTTCTAACAAAATATCGAAAAAATCATCAAAATATCCAATTCTAAACTGGGCATTTTGGAAGACAATTTCTCTATGGATAATTACGCTTACAGAATACCCAGTTGTATGTTCCTTATTTTGATGATTTTCTCAATATTTTGTTAGAAAACCGAAAAAAATGTTTAAGGCAAAAAAGAAAAGACATTTTTTTCCCTTAGAATTTAATTATTTTTATCAAAATATTTAAACAAATAAGGGAGTTATGCCGATTATAGTAGGAATATCAAAATTTCAAAACTTTAAAAATATTATTTAGGTTATCAGTAAAAGTAAAAGTAAATATAAAAGTATTACATAATCGATAGAATAAAAACAATGAATAGATTTTAGCCGCCCTTTATTATGGCCGCCCGTGTACGGTGCACATCTTGCACATAAGGCAGAACCGGCCCTGATCCAATAGATTTATTTAGGTGGTCAAATATATTAAATTGAGTTAAGGGATAATAGACAAAATATCTATTGATTGTCCAATGTCCAATGTATTATGTATGATTATAATACAATGAACTTATATTGTATACTAATAGAACTAGCTCACTACGATTTTTGTAGGTATTTTAAAGTATTTCCCTAACATACCTATTACCTATATTCAATTAATTTTTAAAGCTCCCAATTTTTTTTTTTTTTTATTATTTTATTGCTAGAGTAATATATTCAATTCAATCAATTTTATATGGGTGTTACTTAACAACATTAATGTTAAGATTAACAGCCACTGCCTATACATAGAATGTTTACTCAATTATTATATCAATTTAATTCGTAAAAACATTTAACAAATCACATACATACATACTCAAATTTATTAAGCTATCTTTAAAGTTCAAGATAAAAATTTGCATTTAAGTCAGAAATAGGTCAATAAATGCTGACCAATATTTGTTTATTGTAATATATACATATGTATGCATATATACATATAAAAGTGTAAGCTTTACAACAAATTTATTTCATTCTCCACACGGTATCTTAAATATCGGTAGTAAAATAATTTCATATAAAAGTTGTAATAAATTACACCTCCACCTACAACTCTCTGGCCACAGTAATCTATGTTAAGTAATAAAAAGCATTTGCATGTTTTCTTGGCCAAGACATCCTAATATATTCGATTTGCACATTTTTTTTTCTTCTTCTTCATTTTGGGTACTTCACAGTCTCTGTCACATTGCTGTTTGTTGTTGTTGTTCTAAAATATATTTTGTCAAATGTCGCATGCCATTTATATGAGAGAAGATGTAACCTTTATATGTATATATTGTTTTATATATTTATATTTGTCACATCCCAAAAACGATGAAGGACATAAATCCGTGTGGTGAGCAAACATAATAAAAACAAGAATCCCCTCGAACATGTCCAATTAATTCGAATTGACTGTAATATTTGTTGTCCGAACCTGATGTTGCTTTTCCAAACAAAATAATAATAATAATTAAAGCTCTTGAAATTGAAAATGTTCACGTTTGATCCATGGGATATTTTGTTTGCTTGCAACATTTTCAGTTTACAGTAAGACCGCGTTATTCTATTATTTTATAGTTGAAATTTTTAAAAAATATTTAGAAGTATAAAAAAATAGTTAGAAAATTACAACATCGTCTTTACTTCTAAAATAGATGAATATACTTTATATGGAGGTTAGGCGTATTGAAAGAAATAATAATTAAATTATAGTAGAACAATTTTTTTTTGTAATAAAATCATTTCTATACATTTCTTAACCAAACAATTAAAGGCTTTTTTTTGTCTTCTTAAATGACAGCATTACCTTTACTTCTAAAATCCATAAATATCCTTTATATAGAGGACAGGCGTCTTCAAAGAATTATTAATTAAATTATTGTAGAGCAATTTTTTTTTTATAAAATAATTTCTATACAATTTCTATCCACAAACATTTAAAGCGTTTTTTTTTCTCAATCGTTAAAATCCTTTATAAGGAGGTCCATAAATATTGAACATAAATTATTTAATTATATAAAAAATCACCATTGATCGAGGTCATACTGTAGAGCTATAAAAATTAAATAGAAACGTATGTTTATGTTTAACCTCTTCACTACACCATATTAATTCCAAAAACATATTAAATGTCACAAAATGCAATTAAATCGACAATAAATTTAACTGTCACATGCCATATGTATATTCATACAATACCTGCGATGATCTAAATACTCGATGAGATATTGAGGTGCACTAATACTAATAAATTAATGCAAACGTTATGCCAATTACACAATAATCATTATATCAATTTGACAGATTATCCTCTTATGTCAGAAAGTTATTATTCAAACGGGGGCTCAGTTTAGCTTTAGATAAACAAAATTAAAGATAATTACATTCATACGATTAAATTGTTACAATTACAATGGAAATATTGTGTT
This sequence comes from Platyura marginata, assembly GCA_026745375.1. NCBI lineage: Eukaryota > Metazoa > Arthropoda > Insecta > Diptera > Keroplatidae > Platyura > Platyura marginata. The sequence goes on along the minus strand of JANSTT010021594.1, from coordinate 17,297 downwards.
GACAAATAATCTAAATTGTAACAAAACAATTCGATTCTGACAGAATAACACATGGCTGGATTATTGCACTTTATTTGCTTCCAATCAAGTAGATTTAACAATTTAGTTTACATGATGTTTGTGATAATTTGTGAACATGGATGAAAGTTATTTGTGCCTTGTAATTTTGATAATTTCTACAATATTAATATTAAGATGTGGATAACATAGGAATGTACTTCCCATTGATAAATTATAAAATCGGAGATTAGTAAAATTAAAAATACTTAACAATTGAATTACATTAAAAACTGGGGTTTAGTTAGATGTAGCAATACAATAATAAGTAAGTGTTTTATAATAATGATATTTAAATTAAAATCTGTATGTAAGTATGTGGAATTTTTAATCATATGCTGAATATGTGCTGAATTATAATTTAACTTTTATGATTTTTCACTTTATTAATTTTATTCAATTCTAATAATTATTTTAAAGTTGAAAGTAAAATAATAGAAATGAGAGAATTGTCCGTAATTGTTCAGCATTTATTTTGGCTTGATGACACAACTGCCTGACGCAGTAGTGACGATCTACGGTAGTGCGATTTAAAACGTAAACACCGTTTACATATCGACTAGATAAAAGCCAAAAAATGCACTGCAGAATAATTGTGCTGAATGTTTGCTGAATTATAATTTACCATCCATTTCGCACCAATTGATATAGCGAATAGCGAAAATACACTAGAGAAGTATATTTTAGAAATAAAAGTACCTCCTACTATCTAAGGAATTACAACAGCATTTATTTCAACTTGACTGCCGCGGTCAAAATCAAACTACTTATGGTTGGTTCGAAGGTTGGATTTGCTATTTTTAGCAAGTCTCATCTTATGTAATCTTATACACAAACCAATATTAATGCTGAATATAATTCAGTAAATATTCAGCGCAGTAATTCTGAATAAGTTATAAATTTGTATATATTAACCTTTAAGTTTTTTCGTGATTTTCAGTTTTCACGCTACATTCCTTCATTACCATTACCACCCTTCAAAATAGTCAAATCTAAATATACATTTTTTATATATATAAATATCATGCCAGGTTTTCTATCAAAACTAATTTTATTTGTGACAATTCTATGTAGTTTCTCTGAAATTTACAAAGGACCTCATTCGTTTGTATGAACTTTCTTTGACGATAATAATCTTAGGTCTCATCTCAATCTGACTTCAGTTTTTAGCATCTGAGAATTTTTATTTATACTTTTTTCACCAAGTTTGTACAAATTTTACATGAAAATAATTTAATTTCTATTAGCACCATCCCATCAAACATCAAAAATGTCAAAACTTCCGTATTCGCTGATGCTCACATTCATTTATACATAAATTATTAATTTATATTTTACCTTCACAGCACCTATCAAATACTTGTCACAACCAATAAACAACATCAAAGAACATTACCTGACCATTTATCACCCAGCCATAGAGTCAATTCCATAATAATATTAGGCACGCAAAAAAAAAAAAGAAAATAAAAATATTTTTTTGGCAATAAATTTCCATTATCACAAGTCACAATAAATATTATTATGTTGATTCAAACAGATGAATTTCAATATGGCCCCCATATCAGTGTGCATATACATACATAACGGGGCAAAAGAAGACGCAAAAAGCTGCACTGCGCGCGGCTGCTGACTTGGTAATACCAATATTTGTAGTCATCTCACCAGGTAAATTGATTATAATAAAGACTGGGATAAATCAGAATTTTATTCTGAATAACTCTGTGGGAAGGCGAAAAATATGTAATTGGCTGCAGGCACGCAAGTGACAGAATTAATTTCTATGATATGGATAATTATGGTGTAGACTGTAGATCTAAGAGAATTTGGCTACTGACAGTTTAAATAGCTGAAAAGAAAAGAAATTCCAAAAAAAAAACCATTTTTTTTTTCTTGAAATATTCATATGCAATTAAATTGTCAAAAATGAATTTCGTTAATGTCTTCTTAAAAACGATAAATATTTTCTTGAAGCCCATAATTTTACTGTATTCTTCTGTATTTATTATGTAGTTCTATGCAATAATATTGCCATTAGAACATGGATGGAGAAAGTAATAAATTTTATGATTTTTCTCTCTATTATATTTTGTATGGAGTAACTGTCCCTTTCGTTATTTTTACTTTTTTTAAATTTTTATTATTATTATTATTGTTGTTTAGCTACATATAAATAAATGACCGATCTTAAAAAGTGAGGAAAACTGTGTGAGTGTACGGAGTCGCGTGGAATGACGTACATTTGACCTTGTTCATTTATTGCCTATATTTGCTATAGTTGAAATATTTGTTAAATTTACTATCGTTTTTGGTTGTTGTTGTACAAAGTGGCACGTTCATCTAGACTACTACATATATATATTTCCTTATCTAGTGTTTTGGTAAATATAAATTAAAATCAAAAAAAGGGGCTAAAAGGTGCAACAAAACTAACGAAAAGGAGTATAGAAAATCGAAATATAGCGAAAACGATTAAAAAGAAGTAAATTAAAGTGAAAAAGAAATTATAATGAGCTAAAAGCTAAAAAGTAAAATGGAACAAGAAAGCGCGAAAAAGAGAGATAAGGAAAAAACGGGAAAAATAAATAGGGAAGAAAAAGAAACGAAAAGGAGACGAAATAATCAGAAAATATTGAAGGGAACATAAAAGAAACGATAATGGTCTAGATCAGGTTGCATTTAAATATTATCACTAAATATTCTTGCTAGAATTCTTCCCACAGTATCTAGTATATAAAAAATTGATAAACAGTTAGTGATAATTAAACAGAAAATTGGAACTATACAGAAAATATAGATCTACACGAATTCAGGCCAACTAAATTCAAGTATTTTTCAATCACATTGCAAACCAATAAATGGGTGCGTTCTGGTTGTATTCTAGCACATCATCCGAAAAAATACTCATTCATAAAAATAAATAATTTTTTATCAATTAAAAAGAAAAAAAAAAAATCTATGGAACAGAACCCGCATGTAAAACTCTTTCATTGACTGGTTCCGCATCTCTGTCCTGTCTTTGCTTATATTATTATAATGACATTGACATGAACTTTTTATGCCAAACAAACGAGTGGCTCATCAATCATCGATTGATAGCGTGAAACTTGTATGTCAGGTTGATGTTTATTATGGCAACAACACAGACACACCTACACCTTACTCAAAATAAATGTTATTTTTAATAGTTTTTTGCTTTTTTTTTGATGAACAACACCAAGAAAATAATATTAAATTAAAAGTATTTGTTGTATACCTCCCCAGAGCTTGAAAATAATACAGTTTATGCACCATACACTGAGCAAATTTTTTTGGTAACTTTACATTCATATATCCGAATTTTATTGATGATCTCCTAAAGTTAGCCATTTTGTACCGAATCTGGTGGGCTTATTCTCTTTTTCCGTGACGTAAGAGGCCATTTTGTAAGTGTACTAGGAAAATAATTATTTAATATTCTAAAATAATTTTAAATTTGTTCAACTCAATAGATTATGGTCTGGCGCCACTGTTTCTAAAATTAATTCTAAAATGATGTCAAGTAAAATTGCGCAGAATTATGATTATAAAGTTTGCTAACAAATTTTTTTTTGAGTCATTTGGTAATAATAATAAATTATTTTTATCAGTGTACATAGTTGATATGGTAATTTATGTAGGTGTTGGTAATTTTTAATTTTTCTTTCAAATCAACCAATAACATAATCTACAAATAATTAAATATCATTGTATAGTGTAAATGTGTGACTGTTGAGTGTTGTTAATGTAACAAAAAAACATTTTTTGTTGTTGCTGTAACAAGCCTTTTAAAGGTCATGATCTTATTTTTTTTAACCCTTATTGTTAAAAAAATATTATCGAATTTGATGAAGTAGGTGCGGTTCATTGATCATAAAAATATAACATGGAGTTGAATTTTTTATTTGAATTGATAAACAAAAAAAACTTTCGGTAGGAGGGCCCCACTATGTTATATTTATGTGCCTATTCCATGTGTTTTGTGTGACGTATATTACCTATGTAGACATCGATATTATTAATGAAAGTCTAACAAAATTATCGTAGTCATCGTGGGCATGCTTTTCCGACCGGTTGTGTTGTTGACCTGAGTCGGTCACACAAAATCGTTATTTTATATAGAATTCAATAACATGACACATAAGTATGTATATGTATGTATAAAATATATTACAATATAATTCACAGGGCTGTAAATACTACCATAGATGTAAATAGAGCACTAGAAACCGGGCACAAAAAGATTCATATGCAATTGCATAAAAATAAGTGACTTACCAAGAATAAAGCAAAAAAAAAAATTGTTAAAAAGATAATCAATAAGATTTCCAAAAAGATAGCCATGATTTTGTGCCCAAATAAAGATAGTCTAAAGCTAAAATATAGCCAAAATCAGAGTTGAAAGGATATGCCAAGAGCATAATCAAAAGTTCCTGAAGTGAAGCCAAAAGAAGAACTCTATTCTTTCGTATAGTAATAAGCAATATTTTATTTGGTTGAACTCTACACTGTGGGACTAATTGAGGATTTGATTAAAATAACCTAAAGAATGTTCAATTAAACATATTAGTAGTAGATTTTGAAATAAGACGCACACCTATTTCGAACTACATAGGTGTAGATGGTCCACTGAAACCGGGCGTATAATTTTACAAATAATAATAAATAAGTGAGAAATGTCAAAAAATTGTGTATAGCATTAGTCTAAAGCGTAGCCAAAAGTGTAGACAAATCGACAGTAATAATTTAGCCAAAAATAATGCTCATTTTCAATATCAGCCGACCTCCGCACTACAGAATCCTACTATGAAAAATTTATGTCTCTAGCTCAACGTGTTTAACTCGATTTTTTCGATGCATCCACATAAAATGTTGTGGCATCCCTCGGTGCATCCTCTCGTTGCATTAAAATAGACAAGGATCACACCAACGATGAAATTGCATATATACGGAAATTAAGGAAGTTAGAGAAAACTTATATTTAAAGCTTTAAACTTTAAAGTTTAAAGCATAACCCGATACAATTTTATAATTGTATTGATGTGATTTGCGCGCCATATAGAAAAATGTATAAAAGCTCCGAAAATGTATACAAAAGCCTGTTGTTCTTAGTATAAAGCCCTGTTTTATCCGGTCACTTGAATTTGTGCGTAAAAATTAAATATCTAAAAAGATTAATTTCTTATGATTTAAAATGGTAATCATATAAATATTCCAATACTCAATGTACACAATTTATTGTTGAATATTGCCTTCTTTTCTTGAAACGTTGTTTGGCTTCCACCTATTCTATTCTTTTATTTACATCGCCTCCCGCCATCTATAGGATTTATCTAAATATTTATTGTATTTTGTGTTTTTTGCTGAATTTAGTTTGAATTCCAATAAATAATTTTGTATATGTACAAAAAGTATTTAGTGCCATCTTTAGGTCGACATTTACTCTGTTGTGAATTTCGTATATGCCTATGCCTAACAAGAGAACCTCTATCAATTTCAAGATGGCACTTATATTATCCAACAGTAATGCAATTTTAAAATCACAGTTTTCAAGAATTGATGTAAAAGTCTTTTTTTATGTTGTCAAAAATTTATTTCCTCAACTATGTATCTAGAAGAAAACTAATCCTCGCTTTTCTTTTAAATTCAAAAATTGTGTAATCCCCTTCTGAAAGGATAAGGGATCAAAAATGGGAATTTCCCAAAGCTTTTATATAATTACCAGTTTCGGCTGTTCTAAGATCAAGTAAAATCGTTAAAATTATTTGAGTGGTTTCGAAATTGAATAGAGTTACCGAGAGCTTTTGGTCGTACTGAAACCTGTAAAGTGAAAAGTATAAATGAACGAACTTCATGAGCTTTCTGTATGATTATATTTACAAATGGAGCCGTACCATAATTGATTTTAAATAATTTAGATTTGCTTTTTTTTTTGTGGACTGGACTTAGACGAGTATTAAAGAATCATCGCTTTTCATACTTTAGTAAAAAATAGCTCCCTATAGACATAGTACATAGTGCGATCAATAATTATTTTAAAAGTTCAAAGAACTTGCATGCATTTAAATTACTAATAATCTACACTTCTACAGGCCTTGGATTGTCCTAAATAGCTGTTCTATTGTTCACTGTGTCATAGCATAGATTCCTATGACCTAAAAGTATATTTATGTCTGAATCAAAATGTTTACTTAGTGATCAATTCTAAATTCATACAATGTAAATAAATGTTTTATTTTCGAGTGTATAGTGATTAATTTGATGCTTGATGGATGGTATGGATTCCACTTTTTCCTATTAGGTACTTGAAGAATTATTTTAATTGCCATACAGGAAATAATTAAGAAAAAAAAGCATTCAACATTTAGACTATTTACTTCATTTTATTTTCAACTGCTAAATTTTGAATACAGTAATTTCAATACAATTACCATTTTTTTTTCTTGTAATTTTATGAATATATAACTAATATATAACATTTAAATAAATAAACAATTTAGTGATATATAATGATGTCGGGGTCACCAATTTGTAGATAATATTTTTTTAAATTGATTGAGACTTTTTTTTTATTGGCATTTCAGATGTCATTTGTATACTCGATAAAAAGACAAACAATCTCGAAAGGTCAGATAAAAATACTTTATTCGATTAGCACATCGATAAGTCAATAAACTATATTCGTCTCCCTTTCTTAAGCTAATAAATTGCAGAGCAAATATTTTATTTCGATATTTATTTATCGTCTGAGTTCAAATAATAATCTGTGCATACATACACTGTATATTGTATAGGTATTGGTATATACATATGTAATGTAGCTTATTATAACAATCAACGTTCTTTAACCAAGCAGCAAATTTACTAGCGACTCGGCATAATAATTGACTTTTCCCATAAAAGTTTTGTTTGTTTTTCTTTTGATAAATTTCTATTTGCTGGTATATCAATCTGAGACGACCAGCAACACTATACTTACATACATACATTGTCCCAAGAGCGATATGATTTGTATTCATTAATATGATTAAGAAATAAAGAATTTTCTTTACGATATTGGTAACAGATTTATATAAAAAATAAAAAAAAAACTGTCCCATCGTCTAGAAAGTGTTGCTCTGAAATATGTGGTCTGTTATATGTATGGTCGTGTAGTGCATTCATCTAAACTCAATATGTAATTACATGAACGGAGGTACAAAATCCTATTTAAGCTGTGGTTGGTACATTATACACCTAAAAGAGGTTCTTATATTTTTCTTCGTTGTTTTTTTTTTTTTAAGTCAACATTACAACATATTGGTATTTTCATGATTTAGAGTTTTTATGGATTGGAATATTTTTGGTTAGTTTAATTTTAATGAATATGTGCATTGGGTCATATTTTGAGAAAAAACAGTGTGAAAATAGTAGAGCGCTACCTTATCATCACAATCAGTCTTAAAAAGCCTAGGGTAAGGGCGAGGAAAGAGCTTTAAAACTCGCGGAAATACCTCTCTTTATATTATGTCTTAATAAAACAAGTTCCAATGGAATATAGAAACAGGGTGCCAAATGTGGTGGCTTTTTATTTTTGCTATCCAAATGACTTCTGAAATTGCCAATAAAAACAATCTTCTGACCTGAATAATCAAATTAGAACAAAACACGATAACATATAGTTGATGACAAATTTAATATTTAATCTTTTTTGCCTTCTATATTTTTTAACTAAATTTTCAGAAAATCCTTGTCTAAGAATTGTGCAATATTTTATAGAAAAAAAAGTTTTGAGATGCAAAAAATGCAATATAGTCCTAATCCTTTAATTCCTTTTTGTAAAATGTAGGTACATGTGCAAAAAACATATTGAGTGGAGTGCTTTTTACCGGTTATGTTAAATGAGATTACAAGCAATTTATTGGATTGATACAGAGCTGCACCTAAATAGGGGCGGATCTGGAAAAAATCTTGGGAGGGGATAAATATCAAGGACACACATTTTCGATTTGATGAAAATTCGTCTATTTACAATTCGCCCTAAAACAATTCGTCTATAACTCACTCGGAAAAGACAAATTGTAGTTTTGTATAAAAGAATTGTTTTAGAAGAATTATGATGGTGGTTTTTCTTATGTATTGTAGCTCCAGATGAAGCAAAGTCAAAAAAACCTTGAATTTAGAATTCAGCGGTGCAAAATTTAATTTAATTTAATTTTTCTCGTTACTTTGCTCATCGCTATCAAACTATGGAACAGTAAACAACAATACGACAACCAAATATCAGACATCTCAAATCATGAAAAAGTTTAATATATAGATTTTAATGATGAATTGTAGGGGGCCGCTACGTTTTCGATGGTAAACGAATAACCCTTCGTCAAACCTATTAAAATACATGAAAACTTTCTAGTACGTATAATTAAGATCATTAACATGTATGTACCTGTCAAAAGCAGTGAAGCTTTCAGCTGAATTGAACTCACAGTTACTGATCGCTCAATATTTTTTTGTGTCTACTGAAGTGCTCTATTATGAACTAAAATCATAAGAAAATGAACCGAATTGTTTTGTATGAATGAATATTCTTACTCTTTATTTAAAGAAAATTTTATATCTTAAATTTCATTGCCTCCTTTGATTCCTTCATCAAATTAAAATGATTTCGTACATTTTTAGCAATATTCTCTTAGAAATTTGAGAAAAAATCTTATACATTGACTTGATGAAAACATTTTCTTCAGACACAAAATGGCATCACATCCAAATTGTATTCGACAACAATACCATGGAATATTGAACAAAACAAACGATTGCCCGCTAATGCATTATGTTGTGGAACATGAAACTGGTTTTCTCGATTCTGGTCCACCACGCCACGAGAGTAACAAAACAGCGATTTGATATGGTAAACAGGTAAAAAAAAAAAAATAATAATAATAATAAAACTCTTTGAATCTGTTTTCTGAATTTATAATAGAAAAAACACATTTTGATTCGGTGGTATTGTGGGAGGCAATTATATACATAGCTACACCAGAATCATTACCTACATGTGATTTTGTTGAAACTGCCGTCGCAATAAAAACCACATAGAATATGTGTGTTACATTTTGAATTACCAACAATTAAAGTATTAATCATAAAATTCTGAGAATTGTTTTTAATGTACCATACACGTTACCACTATGTACGTGTCTAGCCTTGGTAAGATTGCTAGAAATGGAACGATTTGTTTCCAAAACTTAATAATTCGTATTGCGCCATTTTTGGTATGTTATTTTAACAACAGGCAACAGCGCACTTAAGTGCAAAGATTCGTACGTGGTATGGTTTTTGGATTTCTTCGTTTTTCCCTTGATATTTGATTTTTACATTAATGACGCGTAGACACTGCTATCTTTAAATTTTGGAAGGATTTTTAAATTTTGGAAGGATCTTTAAATTTTGGAAGGATTTTTTTTTTCTTCTAGTAAATTCTATACAGGGTGTGTCAGCAATGTCTGGAAAGGTAGCGTTACCTTATTTATACCAATTTGAAGATTCGGTCACTGCTAAACTTAACGGAACGTTTCCGGGCATTGTCCTAATGACATTTTTTTTTTCAATACTGCTAGCTCCTCTATACATCCATACATGTTTATATATTTATACCCATAATTTCACCAATTCAACTTTAATATTTGTGTATTTGTGTTCTAAAAGGGTTATTTTTAACAACTTTTTCATAAAGCTGTTCCTCAAAAAAAATCTAAACTTGGTGCCAGAAACATAACTACATAACCTTACAATGAGATTATTTAAGCCAATAAGCACAAATTGCTTATTTCAAACGCTTAACTCCATTTTTATTTTGTTTAAATAACTGGTGTGTACGATCCTTAATCAATGCAATACTAACCATTAAACCAACGGGAGAAAAAAAAACCAATACCAACAATTACATATCTCAGCTTTCTACTCTATTGATTTTCTTATCCGCATTGGCATCCCCAAAAAAAAAGATCCCTTTTAGATCATTTTTTGTTCTTTCTTTTTTTTTCCTTTTTTTTCCTTTTTTTTTGTTAAATAAAGTCATAAAGTTGCTTAAATAAGTAATGTTGACTGGCTAACAATCATAAACACAGGGTGGTCTTTTATAAATGTTTATATGCACAAGAAATAAGATTTTTGATGGAAAATATTTATTTTGCTTTAAATAACAACAACAACATCAATAACAACCAAAAAAGGGAAAAAAAGATTTATTGAGAACACACAGAGAACAGCAGGCAATTAACATTAAATTTTGGTTTTATGGAACAGATGTTTTTGGCATTTGATGCAAATCGTTTTTTAAAGTAGTTTAAAGTTGTTGATTGACTACTGAATGCATAAAGGATTTTTTGTTAGACAAAAAAAAATTTAATTAGAAAATTTCCGCAAATTTAGAGTTAAATAGAAAATGGAGTAAACAAGAAAACTTCAACAAATCTGAAATACACGCGATTCATTCTTGCCAATATCTGCCGAACTGAAATAAAAAGAAGTCAATTTAGAACTGCATAGTGAGAAAATCAAAAAAACACCTTTTTCACCTTACTTTGTTGATGTTGGACGAATTTAATTGTTTTTCATAATTTCATAATCCAGAGGCGGCACTAGCAGCAGTTAGTTGAATCCTATAATCTGAAAATCATGACTTTTTGTATTTAAATCTATCTAAATAATTGTAATATGAACAAAACATAGACATGTTATATATCATTTTAAAGGTAATTTAATAACCTATAACTAAAATTGTTCGTTGTAGAGTTATAAGTCAAAAACTGAAAAAAACTACCAACTTTTGACCTTTGAACGGGTCGCGGGACCATCGAATTTAAATTTTTTTGCATAAAATTTTAAACTTAAGATTTTTAGGCTATAACACAAGTTTTTGGCCCCCAGGGCTTTAGCAAATCTCGGTTTTTAAAAACCGATCCACCCTAGTGTACAGTTTAGGTATAGATACAGTAGATCCTCATTAATCCGGGCTCTAGGTTGACTAGATTAATGAAAGTCCGGATTAAAACAAATTACCTAAAAAATGAATTAAGAAATAGTTAAAAAAACCTAAACTGTATCACTTAACACTTAAGTCACAATAAATAAAATTACCGTGTATCAAAAGACACAACAATTGAAGCGCAGCGTATGGTAAAGGGAGGGATTGACAATGAAAAATGAAAATGTAAAATGTTCTTCTATCATTTAGTCACGGTTCTATAATAAAACCCTAGGAAAATCGTTAGAAAATCAAAAAAACCATTTTTTTAGCAAGCTTTTCATCGTTGTTTGCCCAATTTCTTTATTTACTATCAAAATCCAAAAAAAATTATAACACGTCCTCGAGTTAAATTCATGTTTCTATTTTATTTTCGAGTAACTGGTAAGTAAATAAAAAAAATAGTTGAAAATAAAAATCATTCATCCACAAATCGATTTTTTGGAGCAGCTTTTCAAATAATGAGCTTTTTTTACTGTCTGATGATCATTCCTTATCAATTTTTGCTTCCAGACACTACAAAATAAGTGGAAGCATTGGTTTTTTCTGTTGCTATGAGTACTATTTTCAAAGTAAAAGATCTATCCACCAAAATTCAATTTAATCTCTCAATATAATCTGATGCTGCAACACAAAATAAATAAAGTGAAGATTTTATGATTTTGTCATTTTTTTGTTCTTCGTATTCTTGTAGGTACCCTAAACTGTTTCTACGATAAACTAAGATTTAGAAAAAAAAGATGAGGCAGAAAGTAACGCCTTATGTCAGGGGTCTCCAAACTTTTCAACCTTAGGGCCACACTGACTCCTCTACTAAGCCTCAAAGGCCAAGCTAGCTCACCATATTAACATACTGTAGTTTTGAATCACGTGCAAATTTTAGTATTGGGAATAGTCGGCGAGTAGACTCCACCGTTCGCAATTTCGGTCGATACTTATGGGCAAGTGTCAAGGGCATTTCATTGCGGTGGAGATATCCGATAGGCGTGTTGTTAGTGTAGTTCCAAAGTTTAAATTCGGAGCGACAAGTGCGATCTGAAAAGTGAAATATAGTGCGAATAGTGTGTTTTGTGATTATAGTTTCTTTAATTTAATTAAAAGTGTCTTATGCCTCAAACAAACTGCATTCTTTATCGTTCGCTCATATGGTAAATACGACAACTTTCTCTTTCTGTTCTTACACAATTTTGTTTCTTCTCTTTGTCTCAAAATCTTACCATCATCGACTAGTCATACAACAATGAGGAGAAAATTATACTATTTTTGGAAATATGAAATCTTTCTCTTTCTATACTTCTACAATTTTATATTTTCTCTTTTTTTTTTGTCATTCCCATAATTGCGAACATGAAGGTAAGTAGAATTGAGAAAGTTAGTTTTAAGGGGGAGTACCACCTTTGCACTTTCAAAAAATCGATTTTTTTTATTTGGTCTTAAATGACACTTACAAGTGTACAGAATATATTTTCATTCATTAGAAGGGTGACCGACACCTTTTTCTTTTGCTATAAGCCGGTTTAGTTAGTTAGGTTAGTTGAAAATATTCAATTATTATTCATTTCTAAAACTTTAAACGCGTTTTTCTCGAAACAGCATTTTTCAAATTGGCGGACACTATAACTCTTGCAATTTCCATCGGATTAACTTGAAATTTGGTCCGTAGCTTCTTTATTGCATAACGCAACGAAGTACACATGCTTTTTGCTATAGCCTTGTGATTTTTTTTTTTTTTGATCATTAGGTATAATTTTTTTTGGTGAAAAATGGAATTTTTTTTAAATTGCCGCCATTTTCTTAGAAATTGGAATTCCTTAAAACACATGTGTAGGTACTTCGTTTGAAAATATTTTTCTAAAGATGAATCACTTTTGATTTTGGTTCTAGGACGAAGCAGACCAAAGTTATGATGTCCGCCGATTGACGCTGCATTTTGAGCGGTGTCTACTTTGACGCCACCTACAAGCCGCTACTGTTGAATTAAAAAAAAAAAAATTCAGATTATGCCTAAAGAATATATTAATAACATATGAAAACCGATTTTGTTTCTGATCATTCTTTGTATGAAAAAAAAAAATCATGAAAAACCTTTAAAAAATAGACGTCAAAGGTGGTACTCCCCCTTAAATGCTGTATGACAGGGTGAATTCAGTACTTTTCTATAATATACAATAATTATATATGAAAGCAGCCAGTTGAAAGCGTTTTTATTCCGCTCTGTGTTTAAAATGTTGACATTTGTGTTTATTTTCTCTCGCGATATAAAATGTAAACAATCGTTAAATTCTCTCTCATGGATGATACAGCGTATTTGCAGCATGATTTTGCAATAACTAAATAATGAGGTGTGTTTGAGGTATTAAAAATAAATCCCATTTATTTTATTTACAATGTAATCAAAATAAACTATGGTGGGCAGGACACTAGGCATATTCGGCCCGCTACCTGTTGCCGGATTGTTGTGCTCGCGGGCCGGTCTTGGCCCGCAAGCCGTAGTTTGAAGACCCATGCCTTATGTGGCCAAACAATAAATTTTTGTTTTGTATGGTTTTTTAATGGTCATTTTCAATTTATTTTCCAAAAATAACGATTTCTAGATGGAAATTATATTTTGGAGAAAAGAGGGTAGCCCATTCCCTACCCTAATGAAAATAATCACTTCTAGACGAAAGAAATGAAAAAAAATATTAATAAATTAAATGCTGATATTACATTTATTTACTTAAACCATAACGGTGAACATTTTTTGCAACATATGAATCGGCTATTTAATTATTTGCATTCGAATTTTAATTTATTTATTCATATTCTGCACCTCTGGCTATACCTAAGATATTTTTTTTTTAATTTTTAATACAAAATTATAAAATTAAATTAACTTACGAAACCACATTACTGAAAACCTGCTAAAGCTAATGTAGTACTACTGCAACTGAGGTTATTTAATAAGCAAAAAGCTGTCAACAAATTTTAGAATTATGTCAACTTTTTAATAATTATAAATAATTTTTTAATAATTGATGGTGAGGAAATCTGAGCATCTATTCCCAATCCCAAAGCGATAAGTAATAAAAAGATAATTTTCATTATTTTTCTTTTGTTGTTGTTGTTATGACTGACTTAAATGTCGCACTGAACTGATAATGGCTAAAGGACGTATTTATACCAAAGAAAATGAAATAAATTTATATTCCAACAATTGTACAAACAAAATGAAATAAAATATTGAAGTGGTAGCGCGAAAATTGATGGTTGGCAGTCATTGGATAAAATTAAATTTAAAAATATGAGACAGCAGACACTGGGCTCGAATCCTGCTCTAAACTGAATTATCCAAACTGAGATTATCTTATAATAACTTGACCCACTTTAAATTCATATATAGAGGCTATCAGATAGATAGCCAGCAAGAATCGAGCTAATTACTCGCACTTTCGAATGACCTTCGCGCCAGGAAAAGACCATTTACCTTTGAGTTAAATTTATATTTTCATTTTATTTTTGAGTAACTGGTAAGTAAATAAAAAAATAAATTTTACCTTGTGGGTAGGTACACCAAAATAGTCGAAAATAAAAATGATTCATCCACAAATCGATTTTTTAGGAGCACCTTTTTAAACAATGAGTTTTTTTTTAGATTAAAACGCAAATAAAATATATTTTCAGACTTTTACGTATCATTTTAAAAACAGATTACCTAAATACAAAAACAACAACAAATATTTGCCTCTAAGATTGTCTGTAGTCTGTAGTCTATCTGTGTGGAAAATGATTTAAGATTGGCCATACACTCATTCCTTGTTACGTAATTTTGTTTTGGGATGAGTACTACTTACAAATTATAGGTTCTATCCACCGGAATCAATTTTAACTCTCAATATAATCTGGTGATTTGATTTTGCTTCCACACACTAAATAAATTAAGTGGAAATTCTGTTTACATTGAAATGTTTTGAAAATATTTCCACATTTTGGACATTTTGAATCGTAAAAAATGGGATTTTGTCCTTAAGACCACACGAAGTTCCAATTACTTCAATTGATCGACGTGAATATCAAACATCCGGCATTGCATTGACAAATCAGAACTAGAAATTTAAAATTTTGAGATATTTTTCTTACAAAGCTGTGTTGTGTGGCTGTTTTTTTGTATTTACTTTTTTTTAAAAATAAATAAACAAAAACAATCCTCGAATACTGTAATAATAATAATAATGATGATGACTTCATATCTGTATTTGTATATGCGATTCATGTAAATTAGCATTTTAGTTGTACATTCAACTTGATTAGGCACTAATGATGACAAAAAAAAACACTAAAGATTAACACTTAATTCGCATTAATTAATTTTGATCATTTACATATCAATCATATCGATAAATTAATTAACTATCTCTTCTGGGATGGCAAACCAAAACGAGAAATCGAAAATTTATGTAATTGCCCCATCGAAAAATGGTAAAGAAAACATTTTGGTTTTTTTTTTGCGGTAGCCATACTTACTACTTTTTAAGTTTCGTATCTTAGATGAAAAAGACCACTGGACCAGCCATTTATAATTTATTATTCACATCCCACTCTCATCTCTCCCATTAAATTTATCGATAATTTTTTCTTATTAAATTTTGTTTATAACAAATATATAAAATGGAACCTGCACCATTGATCGTGATTCGATCATTAATTTATTCATTTCGAAAGTTATTGGTGTCATTAATAAAGCTTTTTTGACAGAATTAGAGTTATGGCAAATAAAATTATGGAAAAAATTGCTTTTTTTACATTCTTGCTACACATTTTCTATTGAATAATGTATGAATTGATTTGTGTGTTAAGTAGGTATTTGATTTAATAAATGTTAAATGTGTAGACCAAAAAAAAAAAAGCTTATCGTAATTTATAGAAAAATTCTAATTTTTACGTAAATTTTTTTGTTTAATTAAAATCTATAAAATTTCGATAAAACTTTAAAAAGTGTGACCTGTGACGTCGTGTTAATTATATTTTCTTTTCTGTATTTCGTTAATCCAATCAAGATAATAACTTACATCAGTCATAATTGAAGGGGGAGTTGGTTGCTCAAATAATTTTCCGTATGAAATTATTCCCGCCAATTTATTTTTACAAATAAGTCCACCACCAGAATCACCCTAAAATGCATAAAATTAATATTTATAAATGACAATTTTGAGGATGACTTTACATGACAAGCACCACCATATTCACCTACAGGACCAGCACAGATTTGTCCATCAATTAGTTTTCCTTGGTAAAGAGAACGGCTGTTATTACAGTAGTTATTATCTACTATCTTTAAATTGACGCGCAATAATTGGATTGGATGTTCAATTTTACTCTGAATGTAGATCAATCTTTATCAATATCTCAATAAGAAATTTTCATTGATTTGATTGTATTAATTAATTAAATATTTTTAAAAATGCACAGATATTCTGAGTTTAACAAAAATAATTTATATACCAAAAACATTGAACCCCATCCAGCTATAGCGCAAATCATGCCAGGGCTAGGAGATTTCGTTGATAATTTTATCGGATGAAATGAATCAAAAAAATGTTTCTCAAATGGTGTTTTAAGCTATAATTTTTATACGATTAATTAAAAACAAAAACCAGTAAGGAAGAAATAATATATCTGTATGAGTACGAATGAAATCCTTAAAATCCTACCGTTTTTTTTTTATAATTAAAACTCCCGGTAATATTCACCGTAGGTACTTACTCGAAATATATTCGGAATAGAGAAAAAATGATAACAACACATTTTTTCTCTATTCCGAATATATTTCGAGTAGGTACCTCTACGGTGAATATTAACGGGCGTTACAAACTCCGTACTAAAATTTGATGCTACGCTCATACGGATATAAAATAATATAAATTTCTTTACGTACCTTTATTAAGGCAATGTCATTATAGAATTTCCTAAAACTATATAGTGGATGCAAAAAATATTCAGACACATTACGATATTGACGTTTTGGATTAGGTGGATCTGTTATTTTTAAATCACCTCCACTCACATGGAACTGAATATTTGACATTTCATTTGGACGATTTGAATCAATAAATTAAATTTTTACTTTATGTGCACGTTCTAAAAATCCATTGCCATCCACAAAACAGTGAGCAGCTGTTAAAATATGCTTAAATGTAAGAAGAGATCCGCCACATATATTCCAATTATTATCTTTCTC